>JAGFPH010003784.1:97324-109768 GCA_018207615.1 Philaenus spumarius
AAGCCGTTTCCATACTTAAAAATCACCCTGTATATTTTATAAAATTCCAGCTTTTTATTCATTTACTTCCTAAAGATACTTAACCAATTTTTAAAATTCTTTTTTTATTTAAAAGATAATTTCAAGTTCTAAGTCATTGCGAAGCTAAATATTTGATTTATACTTTTATTTTGGTTACATTCCGAGTTTTAAAATCACATCAGTATGCTACAACTAAATTAATAGGATGAACTAATTGGTTCTACACAGCTGATAACCTAACTGAGTTTCGAATAAATGAGTTATTTACTTTACTCAACTGTCAACAGATGATTTAGGTTATATTGATGATGTGTTTTAGGTCTGATTTGTTGCTGTGTATGTTGGTGTGTAATTGATCTATAAAGTTTTGATTCGGATTTTTATTTTTGTCATCTCTTATAATAAATGAAAGTAATGTTGTTAAGATACGTGGAGATGGTAATTGAATTGAGAATTTGAACACTTTTAATAAAATAAAAGGTGAAAAAAAGTTGAATTTTGTTACTTTACAACAAAATTGGTCGAATTTCGACCACAGGAGATACTCGTTATTTTAAAAATACAATGAAATATGAAATTACAAATAAAAACATTATATCACTTTTTATTACTGTCGCTTATAAAACTATTGGATATTGGGGGTTTTATTTGTGAAATCATATCCACCCTCGGAATCTCTGAACGAAACTAATAGCACTCGCTTTCCCAGAGTTATGTTCTCATATCAAGATCGTGACGCACAGCTGACGCAATCGGCATTAAAGGTCTGTGATGCTTGTTGCTATGGTTACGCAACATTGAAGCCAGCAATTCCCGGAAGGTGGCGTTTGGTATGGATTGCATTGGTTATTATAAATTTATTTTGGATGTTAAAAAAAATATATGAGTCTTTACATATACGAGTTCAGTGAAAGTAAATCATTGAATGAAAAGTAGTTGGGAACTATAATATTTCCACAAAAAAATCAGTTTTATTTTAGGTTTGCTGACAATGGTTTTATTATTTGTATATCACCTAAGAACAATATGCACCTAATGTCAGTTCTTTGATTTGAAGGAAGTTTTTGTAATTGACATACAGGGTGGGTGAAAAGTCTGAGAACGGCTTAATCTATATACCAGGTGTCTTAAAAGTCCCACCCTCCCCCTTTAACTTTTGTGTTTGTTAAAACAAACAAATATCCTTTGGGAAACGATACTAACTTAGCCCAAAGTACCTTTTGAAGCAATCGGAAATTTTGAGTGTCACCTAAAAATGGGGGATTTTGGGGGCAACTCAAACTTTTTAAATGGGACGTATGGTCTCATGTGATACCTCATTTTAAAGGTATATTTAAGACTAGGAAAATTACATAAAGAAAATAAAAATTGGACCACCCAAAACAAAATGGCGGCCCTAAACGTGTTGACATAAATCGACATAAATCTACTAATATCTCGAAAAGGAAGAGTTTGTAAATATCTCGAAAAGGAAGAGTTTGTAGAAACAAATTCAAGAGACAAAAAATGTTTATTTCAAAGTGCTTGACTTAAAATACTGCTTTCAAATCGATTTTTTAAGTTTTGTTTTTTACAAAATTTTCTAAGATATACGAGTCGACTTCAAATTTATTGTTTTAGGGGTTGTTTCAACTCTTAAATAAAAATTAATTCTTGCCTATGCTAATCAGGGATAATGTAGCCTTTTGTTAGTAAAACTATTTTTCAATCGGTTCAGTAGTTCCAGATATTACCCCCTACATACAAACAAACAAATTTTACCTCTTTATAATATTATATAATACTAGGGGTAGCAAACCCAATTGGGATATTTCATTTTAGCATATATATATGTACTTAGATTAAATTAACAAAAACAATTTAGTGAGTGTATTCAAAAAGTAATTTTGAAGTAACTTATGATTAGTTCAGACGGTAGAGCGCGTATTAAATATATATTTATTTAATGGTAATGCAATTTATTCTATATGTTTAGCTATTCCATTTCAATTTGTATTTTTTTTTTAAGGGTAGTTTTCCCATCTCATTACTTTGACTTAAGTAATCGAATCGGAAAAGGTTTTTTTATATCACTTAAGAATACTATTACACAAATTACTCTCTAAACAATCCCGGTATAGAACCTCGATATTTCGTACTAACTGAGAACGGCGCCGATCCGGATTACCCAGAGAATTACTAAAATAACAGGGAAATAAAACCTATACTTACGGAAATCACCTTTATGTAGTACGAATGATGTTGGACACATATATTTACACAATAAAATCACTAAAACACATATTCTACATGTTTATGTACATATTTACACTTGAAAAATAAAAATAAAACACTCAAATCTAATAGGAAGGACGTGATGCTGAGTCAGTGTTGTGTAGCGCTTGCGATCGGCCCGATCACGCATCCGCTTCAACCTTAGGAGCTCGGTTGTGGCGTTTCCTCCTGACGTTCAAAATAAACCATTATGGGATGCTGCTTCTGCGTGACTCAAAATGTTAGGTTGATTGCCACTGTCATTGTCTGTAGCATCGTAATTTTTGGCATCTTTAGTCGCAGCAGCTATGCCGTGCGACTTCGCACTGATACAATATGTCGTGAATAGCATCAGGCCAAGAATACAATATAAAAATACAAGTACAATACAGTACTGTTAAGGTATGTACTGTACAGTACTGTAATGTTAGGCTTATAAATGTGCAGTATTATGCCCAGAACTGGTATTTTAACGTCGAAAACCTTCTTTTTTTTATTGAAAATACCACAAAAACGTCCGGATTACGCGGAGATCCGGAATAACGAGGTTCGAAATATCGAGGTTCTACTGTACTATTATAATTATGTAATTTATTATTATTTTTTTTTTTTTAAATTACTTGAGCAGTTTTTGAGTATATATAGAAAAAGTAAGTGTATACATGATTATATAATGTTTAGAGCAGTTATTACATTCTATTACTTTGATTTAAGTAACCGAATTGCAAGTGGTGTTTCATTAAAAATTGTTTTTATATCTCTTAAAATAACTTTACATAATTTTAGCTATGAGGACGTTAGATTAATTTATATTTTATTGTACAGGGGTAACTACCTCTGTTTCATGTATTTGATTGTAATGACCATATTCTCTAAACAATTCGGGTACAATTTAGTGAAATTAGTTGAGTAGTTTTTAAGCAAATAGAAAAAGTGTATACATGTTTGTTTAGTTTTTATGGTAGTTATGCCGTTTTATCACTTTTTTAATTAAGTAATAGAATCTCAAATGGTTTTTACACCACTTAACACTAATAATAAACAATTTTAGCTTTATTGCTTGTGGGAAGTTAGTTCAATGTATTTATTCTTTATAGGTTGCAACCCTATGTCAACCTCTAAGACTTTAGTAATTGTAATTTGTAAACACTCTTAGCATTAGTAAAGATAAAATTTTTAGTGAAATCGGTCGAATAGGTTTTGAGTATGTAGAGGACAAAGAAACGTTGATTTTATATATAGAGACTAGTGGACCCGGATCAATATTTAATGCTGGATTTAATATTAAGGTTAGTTTTCGATTTCATTTCTTTGACTTAGGTAATTGAATTGCCAATTTTTTGTCGTATCAATTGATATTTATACCTAGTAAGCCCCCGTGAAAAATCACAGGCTGATTAATTTGGAACACATCAGAAATACATCATTTATACAAAATACTATTTAAACAACACACTTTATCAAATATTACAAGACAAAAATATTATCTTTTATTTGCCTTTTATTTCATATTAATAGATCAAATGATTTAGAAGTTATTAATATTATATAGCCTATATTATTGATTGAAGTTGTAAACATAACCCCAAAGTACAATCTACGCTAGGGTTTGTTTGTGTATTACAGATGATGGGTGAAATCAGCTGTTATATTATGAAGTTAAACGAATATTTATTTCTTCTTTAAATATTACTCCACGTACGCTCGTACGTGCACTCGCTTTTATATGAGTTGATAATTTTAGCTTTATAGTTTGTGGAAATTTAGTGCAATTTATTTGTATTGTATTGGGGCACCTACCCCAAATACATATTTGTTAAATATATTTGTTTTTAGTGACCATGTTCTGTAAAAAAATCCTGGTAGTTATGTGTGTAAATTATGAAATTCTAGTGAAGTTAGTTAGTAATTTTTGAGAATGTAGAACAAGTAAGTGTATAGATTACTATTGAATTTTAAGTGTAGTTATTCCATTTTATCCCTTTGAGCAATTAATCAATCAGGAAATAGTTTTTGATATCCCTTAAAAATAACATTACATAATTTTGGCTTTATATCTCGTAAGAAATTAATTAGTTTAATTAATACGTATTGTATAGCTACCCCATTTCAACCCCTGCGACTTTAGTAGTTTTAACGTCTAAACACTTCATTCTATGATATGGATAAACTGTGAAATTTTTATTGAAATCGGTCTAATAGTTTTCGAGTCTATAGAGGAAAAAGAAACAAAGAAACAAACAAACATTAAGTTTTATACATTAGCGATGAGTATTAAAATTTTCCCATTACGTAATGACAGTTTACTTCAACAACTTATACATTTAACTTAATTACAATTTGTTTTATAAGTTTACAAAAATGGAGCATAGGATTGCATTGAAATTACTGCATCAGCAATTTGGCAACGCTTAACAAAACTTCATAAATTTTGTTACGTGGAAAGAATGTTTAAACCCGACTGCGGTGGGGCGTTACCGTAGTCTGGCGCCATCTAGGCAAACACCCTTCGCAGCACAACACTCCATCATTGTTGAACATATTGCTTCGTTCATTCCATTAACTCGTCAAGAGATGGATAATTGCTGTTATGTGTAGAATATGTAGAAACGTTTGGAAAATGTATTTTCAAAATAATTATAAGTCATTGGTATTATCATTTGAAATAAGAGTACATGTTTATAAATAATACAGGAGGATAGCTCTGAGTGCTTCTCACGCCAACAATCTCGCTTAAATGTCTAAAATTATTAAGACCACTAGGGAAACCCTTGCGTGCTCCGCACGCCAATCCCGTTGGAACCAACTACACACGCAATCACGATATGTTTCCTTCATAATAAAGGTTTTGGATTAATAATAACCCCTAAGCTAAGATGGTAAATAATTTTAAATGTTAAAATAAAATTATTTCGTACAGTTTATAACTGCAGTTGTAATAATGGTTAAAACAACCATCATGGCTAAAGTCTACACTTTAAAAGCCTAACCTAAAAGTTAGAAATACAAATATAATTGCTTCAAAGTTTGAAATCAGCTGTTAATGGAAATACTGGGTCAAACAGCTGTTTTATCTATTATTTTATTCAATTGGTTGTTATGGTAATACATGTAAATACATGTGTTGGTTCGTCAGACTAAATTTACAAATATTTACATACAAAATATTTTTATCAAAATGAATTCTGGCCTATGTTACTCAGGGATAGTGTAGCTTCTTATTAGTGAAAATCACGTCGTGTTCTGGGGATCATGATCAGTGCTCACTTACTACAACCAACAAAATTAATATTGCACTGTCATCGGTCCTTGATGAGTGTGCAAAGTTTCAAATCAATCCGACGTTTTGAAGTGGGTGAAAATCACGTCGTGTTCTGGGGACCATGTTCAGTTCTCACTTACTACACCCAACAAAATAAATATTGCACTGTCATCGGTCCTTGATAAGTGTGCAAAGTTTCAAATCAATCCGACGTTTTGAAGGGGTGAAAATCATGTTCAAAGATTCCGTTACATAGATATACATACCAAGCTAATAAAAGCGTTATAAAATATGTTTGAATTGGTAAGGGATGCAGCTGAGCTGGTTAGCTTATCTACTTACGGATAGATATTAATCTGACAGTTCCTCTTTCTTTATTATGAACCAACCGAACAGCTTGCCTGAGGGAAAATATGTATTTTACCTTCAACATAAAAGATAACATCTTGTTTTATGTTAGTTTGGCAGGAATAACTACTTTAGAAACCCTAATAATAGTTAGTAGTTTGGTTTTGTTAGAATATTGACTCTGCTCGACATTATAATGTTAAATGCAATCCTTGTAATTGTGTTTGATTTAATCCTTATTGTGTGCATAATGAGTCGTGCCCACTCACAGGCTTAGGCCCATAATGGGATTTTTAGTTCCTTAGTTCAAAATATATATGTAATTTATGTATTTTAAGGAATTGATGGAAAAAAAAACTTTTTCTGGTTGCTGCTAGGGGTAGAAATATAACTGCCGAAATGGTCGGGGTTCAAAATAACGTATCATTAAGGTTCAAGAATAATAATAACAGAAACTAAACCAATTCATATACCGTACAATTATTAGCGAATTTCCATAGGAAAAACGAGCTATTGCAGTGGCCCTTATGGTAAGACTCAAGGTCGGGAGTAGCAAATGAGCATCGATCATGGTCCCCAGAACACGTTTTGGGGTGTCACTAAATCATATATATATTTTATCACTCTATGCGGCCGCATTTTAAGTCCGATTTGGTTCAAATTTGGTACACATGTTGGTTGTCTACGTCGCTCGGACGAGTTCTTCAGGCAAAAAAAATACAACAACCGGAAGCACGTTTTTTGACCGGAAGTAACTATTTTTTTAGATTTTCTTACAAGAATAAATGGTTTTTACAGTTTTTTTCTACAAATATAATCGTAAGATTTTATTCTGCACATTTTGTTTTTTTACGAGACCTTATAGCTCGCTTGGTTCCCCCAAAATCGATCAAAACGTGAAATACCATAAAAGTACCTGGTTCAAAGCCATGTGGTGGATTTTACCGAGGGGTTGGCGTACGAAGTACGCAATGCTTTGTGTGTTGAAGATATTCCCAGTATGCGGAATGGCGTGCGAAGCACGCAATGCATTGTGTATTGAAGATACTCCCAATACGGGGGTTGGCATGCGAAGCACGCAATGCATTGTTTATTGAAGATACTCCCAATACGGGGTTGGCGTGCGAAGCACGCAATTCATTGTGTATTGAAGATACTTCCAATATGCGGAATGGCTTGCGAAGCATTTGGAGCTATTCAGCACCGTCGTGAATAGATCTATTTCCCAAATTGTTGGTTGAAACCCTAAAACATAAGCCTATAAACTTAATTTTGGAAATTTGCTCAACTCAGACACTATTCTTTCTACAATGTACAAACAAACTACAATACCTAACTAATTTTATGATACTAATACACTTGACAATGCTACCCCAAGACGAAACCTAGTATAGCTATGTTTATGTAATATTATTTCTGACTCGAACGAGCTTCTACTTTAACTACTCCGAAACACAAAAATACTTTAAAGATGAATATTGGACATTTATCTGCATACCTTCTCTACCAATGCTCCCTCAGCACGTCCCAAGTGAAATTCAACAGTGTCTCCGCCGTCACACAGAAAACTGACCCTGTTTCAACCACAGAATATGTAATACAGTAGAAACGGCACCAATGGCCGGGCGGGGGGAGTGATGTGGGTCAAACTTCGTAGCAGTTTCCCCACTCTCTTGCCCTCTCAGTTCCTTCACAAGCGCTTTCTCAATTACCTATTTCTGATGAATTGTAACTGTTTTGCTTCCATAAAGTTTTGTGGAATGTGTTGTTTTTTTTTGTGAAAATGAAGCTTACAAGGGCTCAAGCCCAAATAGTTGCCAGTTAGACCTAATAATGCAATTGCATTAATAATTGGTTTAATGAATTCTGCACCGATGTTGTGAAACGTATTAATATTCGGACAGTGAACAAAATAAATAAAACACATTTATTAAGATTTTGATATTATCTTTATTTTATAATGAAACAATGTTTTGACAGTGACAGTGTAGAAATTAACTTATTTAAACCATGGTCCACCGTGTGAATGTTTAAGTGAAATAAATATTAGAAACGTAACAATTTAGTTTTATTAATTTCGTTTTACTTCATTGTCCGAATGTTTATAAGTAGTTAACTTTACATATTCGGTAGGAAGGTACGTTTCATAAAAAATGAACTATTTGAAATTGTATTTATGTTTACATATTTTATTTAGGTATAAGTAAAAACTAAAAAATTATGGTCCTAGGAACAATACTAATTTGTTGTTTCTCGTCCTTATATTATTTTTGTGGATTTGATCGTTGATCTTATTTATGTAATGAAATATCCTTATTTAAAAATAATATGCCCCTGTGCTTTTAAAAAGTAATAGATAATGATCTTCTTGTTCTAAAAAGTGACCTGTAGAAGAAAATACCTTTTCCTCACGCACTCCTTCAAAAGCAAACTTATAAAAAATTCAAATTTTGTTTTGTTATTTGTTTTTTCTTTTTGTAATATTTTCTCACACAATATGCCTTGTGAAGTGAAAGCCCTCCTCTCTGTTTATTTTTTCAAGTGAGGAGCTCATCAAATTATTGGCCTACGCTCCTAAAACATAAATAAAAAAGTAAGATAAACAAATAACCAAAAACATTAAAAAGCTGAAAATTATTTCACAATGGAAATAATAAACCAAAATTAATTATAATTTCACAAATAATAATAATGTTTAACTGAATAATAATGTAGGCTTACCTGAATTTCAGTTTTTTCGAGGTGTTTAGGGAAACCTTCAATCCTGGAAGGAATTAGACCTGTTTTTAGTTTATTGAAAAAAGGATATCTGTCAAAGTCTTCTTCTCTAAAATGCTTAGAAAACAGCCGGCTACGATTAGCAGGTTCCCAATTTTCTCTTCTAATAGCTTGCACCCACTTTTTACGTAACTCCTTATCAGTTGCCAACCTAACATAAGTAAAACAGGGGAAGTGAGTGTAGTTAGGAGATTAAAGCGTACCATCGAATAAAAGAATCGCCAATACTAAATCGAAAAGGGTAGGCCTATTAGTGAATGTAATAATATGATTTGAAATACTTACTGATGAAAAGTTATCGGAGGGCTGACTGTTTTATACGCTTCTCTCACGCTGCAGCCAAAGGCCACATAACAAGGCATTATAACATAAAAAATAACAAAACACACAAAAAAAGAAACTTCAATATTAAGAAATACTAAACAAGGAGTAACATAAACACACGTGGATAGTTCTTATATAACGTGGAAGGTGTAGGTTAAGTGTATTAAACTGTGGAATTGTATGTTTAGTGAGGGCCTATAGTCTGTATACACTAACTTGGCGTCTGTACCCTTAGCTACCTGCTACAGACCCTTCCCGTCCCCTCTCACTCCCTTTCTCACACCTCTGTTTCAATAATTAGTCACCTACTTTGTTAACCACTGCACTATTATACTTTTTTTTTGACTCACAATTTCAAATTTTTGTAAGGATATTTATAGAGTTCGGAAAAAAATAAGAAAAATGATACCAAACATGACGTTATTACGTTTGTAAAATCCATTTATGTTACCACATGTTTATTCATTACTTCAGTCTTATTTAACTTTCCGATTTGGGTGTGTCGCCACTAGATTAATCAGGTATGTTAGATTGGAATATGTATTTAATTCAAGTAGTCAAGAAACTTAGTTTGAAACATTTTCAAGAGAAGTTAAAAAATCATGCTAAACGTAATTTAAACATGTAAAATTCTACATAAAATGTAACTTCACTTTTACAATTTTGTTTTGTTTCAATAATTAATTTTAACGTGTCATGTTGTAAGTAAATATTTTTATTTTTGCATTTAGTTTATTCCACATAATATTTTGAGTCTTTAAAAAAAATTACATTTACTTTATAATGCAATATATTCATCCCATATTATTTCATTAAGGGGAGTTGAAAAGTCCTATGCCACGCATGTTAAAAATGGGATGTTTAAAGTACATTTTTCTCAGGAAAAAAAAACTTAGATTAAAAAAATTTAAATGATAATACATCTAAAAAGTTCACTTTTACAATTTTTTGTTTCACAATTTAATTTTAACTTGTCATGTTATAAGTAAACACTTTTATTTTTACAATAGTTTATTTCATATAATATTTTTACCTAAGGAGTCTTAAAACAAAATTAAATTTACTTTATAATGCAATATACTCGTTATTGTATAAAAAAAAACATATAAAAAACATATTATTTCATAAAAAAGTCATAAATAAGTCAGTTGAATTTTTATTGTTCGTGGAGTACTGTAATACAACTTTGTAATAGTAATAGTACTACTTTGTATTTGTACAGTAAAAGTGCATGACGGCGGCTAGTGGAAACCTCTTCCCACTGATTGAAAACAACTATACGTGTCACTAAAAGTTTCAATTTAGAAAATTTTATGAAATAAATATTGCATGCTAAACAATTCTGTTGTTTATATTTAATTTCCTAACAAAGTTAAATAAGACTGAAGTAATGAATAAACATGTAGTAACATAAATGGATTTTACAAACGTAATAACGTTATGTTTGGTATTATTTTTCTTATTTTTTCCTAACTTTATAAATATCCTAACAAAAATTTGAAATTGTGAGTCACAAAAAAAAGTATAATAGTGCAGTGTTTAACCCAGTAGGTGACTAATTATTGAAACAGAGGTGTGAGAAAGGGAGTGAGAGGGGACGGGAAGGGTCTGTAGCAGGTAGCTAAGGGTACAGACGCCAAGTTAGTGTATACAGACTATAGGAGTGGGGGTTAGAGAGCCAAAGTTGACTCACATCCTCTTACCATTAATATGCCGCTTCTATTCAATATTCTGTGGTTTCAACAGAGCTTCCGGCTGTCTCAAAAACACTGGTCCTGTATCTAGGTCAGTGTGACCCTTTTACAGTCTCTAGCTTGTCCAAGTATGTCTCTTTAAGTGTGATTTGTCTTGCCAGCTATTTCACAACATTTGGCAGTATTACCAATTAATACTTAACACTTATTCATTGGTATTACCCAATGTTACCCTACTTTCTGTGTCTTTGTTTTGGGGTAGTAAATCCCAAACTATTCTTTATTATAGTATTTGTACCTTCTATATTTAGTTCTTAACCATATCTTATTAATCCTATCAGGACCATGGTCAGTGCTCATGGACCACTCCCAACCTTAGGTCTCACCATAAGAGTCCTTGCAATAGCTCATCTTTCCTATGAAAATTCGCTAATAATCTGATTACCTTACCTAAAATGAGCGTCCTCCACATCAGTTAAAATGTGAATTTTAAATTTCTCATTTTTTTACTTTCTCACTATACTATACTATACTGAGAAAGTATAGTGGTCGCAAAAAAATCGATTTTGAGATTTTTGTGGAAATATCCGTTTTGGGACCCCCTGAGTCCCAAAAAGTGTTTTTTACAAAATGTCTGTCTGTATGTCTGTATGTATGTCTGAATATCTATATGTGTACAATGCTAGAACGAAAACAATTCAATCTATTTCAAACAAATTTGCACCAGACATGGCCATGGATGCACGAAAAACGGGTTTGAAAATTTTTGAAAAACAACCCCCTTTTTGGCAAAAAACCCCCCAAAAAACATTTATTATTTTTTTTATAAAAAAAAAACGGCTCTAACGGTTTTGATAAAATTTAGCTTATTTGCAGCCTTTAATGTATCCTACCATATGCAAAAAACCGCATCTTTCTTAAAAATTATCGTTTAGCTAATAATAATAACTAATTTTGGGGGTTTTTTGGCCCAAAAGTGGGTTGTTTTAAAAAAAATGTCAATCCCCTTTTTCGTGCATCTATACAAGCCTAATTGACGTGTTTGGTGTAAATTTGTTCGAAATCGATCGAATAGTTTTCTCTCTAGATAATAATAATAATATTTATTAGTTAATCTCCTACTAATAAATCACCTCTCCTACCCCACCTACAATTATGGAGTCACAGTGAATCTGTTTAATAATTTAAATATGTTTGTGAGAAAGTATGTGCCAGTTCCTGGTACCGTTTATTAAACTACATTTACATAAAATACAATTCCTAAACATCCTCTAAAATTATTTGTAAACTTCAGTATTTTCTCTCAAGTCATAACTTAAATGCGAGAGTTTGTAAACGCCATAGAGGTGAAACTGAGTTAATAATAAAAAGAATTTATTTAACAGTTTATAAACTGTTACTTATAAACAGTTTTTCTCTTGATACTTACTCTTTCCTTTACACAAATGTCTGAACAAAAAATTTTAAAATACGTCCAATCCATCGTTAGGAACTAATTTGAGAACCAGAAAACGTTTTTATGTTTGAATATCGTTTCTACAGCAAATCGGAAAATTTTAAACAAGAAAAATCACTTAACACTCCAAACAATTATTATTTTTATTCTTGATTTATTTGAGCGGCCGCTTGAGTAGACAGAAATAAAACCTACACACAAGTTACATAGTATAATCGATGGTTACTTTAAGACACAACAGAAATAAAACCTGCACACAAGTTACATAGTATAATTGATGATAACTTTAAGACAGAACAGAAATAAAA
>JAGFPH010003784.1:109868-125320 GCA_018207615.1 Philaenus spumarius
TTATAAAGAAAAGATGATGATGTGTTCCAACGGGGTTTGCGTGAGGAGCTCGCATTGGTTTCCCCTAGTTTTTAACAAAGTAAATCGCAGCTCAGGCACCTAATTGTGGTTGATTTCAGCGACGTGTAGTATTTGCCGGTATCTTTATGACGTAATGATTTACAAACAAAGTTTGAATCTTAAGTTACCATAAACTAGAGTAAACTGTAACTTTAAGATTGATTATAAGGAAGTGAGGAAGTTAAACCAAGACCAAAGGCCGCGTCATTTCCATCACTTGGCTTTATACTTACACTATCCAACACAACACAATTTACTCAAACGACAACTTTAGTCGAGAACTTGAAATTAGTTTCCATGTTTGAGATTGTTTACAGAAACTCTAGATTATTGTTATCGCTGACCGTGTGTGACGTAAGCAAAAAGGATTGTAAAATTGCACACATTTTCAACGATTTCTAACCTCAAAGACGATCATATAGCATATTAAAGGCTGCATTGGTTTATATTCTTTATAAAACCGAATAGATTTAATACTTATTTTTAAATTCCTTAACGCCAGTTTATATTGGTTTGTGTGTGTTGAAACATGTGTTGGTTCAGTATAATAGGCATAACTTAAAATATTATTTTGTACTAAAAGCTGGACATCCGAATCAACTGTACTATCTGTTACTTAAAAATCATTATTTACTTTCACGAAAGCAGCTGGATTAGTTTGTTTCTTATTATAGACAGCTGTTTTGTATACAAATGTTTTTATAACCTCCTGAATACTATAAACATCATTATTTAATCACGAAAACAGCTGGATTATTTTGTTTCTTATTTTAAACAGCTGTTTTGTATAGAAATGTTTTTATAACCTCCTGAATACTATAAACATAATTATTTACATCCACGAAAGCAGCTGGATTAGTTTACGAAAAAGTTAACATGATACAGCCACAGAGCGTGGACTGTGGATACCGCCCATGAGCGCATTGAGTGCGCGCCGGCCGCCAAAATTGTTTAACACTTACCTATCGTTTCTGGCTAAAGTATAGGTCGTATCGAAAAGAAACAAAAAGTTCCATAAACCTTGTTCAACTGGCTACAACTTTGTCACAGGTTGTAGCTCTCTGACTAAACAGAACGTAAAGTAGTAGGTGACTTTTAATTGCATGTCAAGTTTTAAAATATGTATTTTTTTTTTAAAGTTTTTCCAAGAGTACTAGAAATGGAAATTATGTACTAGGATGGAATTATAACTCTGACTTTGTTAGCACCAGTGTAACTTCTTTTCTAACAATGTGCAAAGTTTCATAAGATTTCATCAACGTTTAGTTGTTAAATCGTCGTGTAAGTGAAGCGCCGTCTTTTAAAAATGAGCGCTCTGGGACCACTGATTTCGCTTTCTATCACTCATCATGGCCGCCGAGCCTGATGAAAAGTGGCTTCACTGCCGTATATTGCTCTCTTACTGGATAGCACCTCTTTATTTAATTATAATGATCTGTGGGTGCAGGACACTTATAAAATGCACTAACACAACACTGAACACATACGATATTAAAACCATGATACAATATTCAAAGGCTAGCTCGCCGCTAAAAGTTGTTCTAAAAGTACCCATGTGAGGCCACATCATCGTTCGTTTATTTCCGGATGGATGCTGATAAATATCTACATTAGTTTTATAACTGATATAGGTTAAAACATCAACGAACTAACATGACATATTTTGTAGCTGGATAAGTGTTGCCTTTGCACTTTAAAACGTCGCTAATACGATACAATATGCAAAGTGTGGATTCTAGTTTGAATGCTAGATTAATTTTATCCTCAATTTAACTTCTCTCTCCAGGGCAGGGTTTAATGTTCGTCTATATTCCGGTTGACATTTTAAATTGAATAGCCTGTTTGTATTGTATTGGCTGAAAGCAAACGAGGCAAGTTGACGAGTGAATATTAATGCACGCCCTACATTCTAATCAAATTACCTTGTTTGTGCAAAAGCGTGTACTTAGATCCGATTTAATTATAACCTTCACATCGGTCATAAAACGAATTAGTTTATTGAAACACTGATTTAAATTTTTAACGACATAAAAATGCTTTTCTGTGTGTAAATTTTGCAAATCATGTTCGTCTGTAAAAAGAATGTAAAGTGGAAAATTTTAAATATTAAATCTTTCATCTGACACGTTATATGCATGTCAGCAGCCATTAGCGGCCATCTTTGCATTTAATGTTTAAATAGCCTGGTGTTTTATGGCACTATACAAACTGAATACGTTAAATCAATTTTGTGCTTTAAGTGCGTCCACTGGCGTAAACATAACTAAGACTTATTTATGGGATATCTTAAAGTAATTAAGTTCAATTATGTTTGAAAATGATCATTTTATGGTTTACGATAATCTGTGTATTTACAAACACTACGTAATCTGCTCGTTGTCTGTAAATTAAGGAAATATATATAAAAGATTATTCTGCACATTTTTTTTACACGACCTTGTAGCCTTCTGGTTCCCCAAAAAAATCGATCAAAAAGTAATATACTATAAAAGTACCCGTTTCAAATTCACTTGAAAATTTTACCATGTGAAATCAACCAATCATTGGACCTTACCCCTTTAGATTTCAAAAATGTTTGGTACACTTGTTCTACCCTTGGGGGAGATGAAACATTTTTTGTGCTTGAGTTTTAGCCGTTCAAAAACGTATAAAAGTCGTATTTTTCGTTGTATTTTGATAAGGTAAAAATGAGTTAACTTAAAAACTAAAAACAATTAATCCTAGAGAGTTCTAAATAATTCTATTCACTTCAGTTTTTAATGGGCTTTAATCTGACATACAACATGACTGCCTTTCATCATCTTCAATGTTTTTCAAAAAAGTTAAAAAATATATTTTTGAAAACCTCAAAAACACCACTTTAAAATTTGTTTAGAAAAATAATATTTTTTGTAAACTAATAGGCTACCTATATAAACAAAAAATAATAATAGACCAACAATGGATTCATCTAACATACAATAAAGTCTCAATAGTGCTGAAGCCGAAATTACTGATAAATGTCGCACATGAGTGAACATTTGATAGTAAGTTTTTTTAAATACGAATAATATCAAAGTTTTGTAACTAAATAATCAGAATAATACATATTCAACTTATTAAGCTATTAAAATGGTTTATTAATGTACAATTTTACTTTCTCCCCATTATACGTAGTATGTGGAGAAAATATTGTTTTCGTCCAAATGTTCGAATTTGAATTTTTTGTGAAATTATCTGTTTTGGTGCTATCTGAACCCCCAAAAATTGTTTAGTAGAATTATCTGTGTTGATGCTCCATAAACAAAAAATATTTTTAATGGAATTATTTGTTTTTGTGCTCCCTGAACCCAAAAAAGTCGTTTTTTGGTGATGCCTGTCCTTGTGTCTGTGTGTCTGTTAGGATGTGTACAGAGCTGGATACCATACCAACTTTCCGATTTTGATGACATTTGGTATGTAGGTGTAGTTCTGGATATTAGATATTTTTTCAAATTTTTTAAAATTTTTGATTTTTAAGGGGTTTACCTCCCAAAAATGACAAAAAACCGAGAAAAATCCAAATTTCTCAAAAACGGCTATAATGGTTTTGATAAAAATTTGTTATATTTATAGCCCTTAATGTACCCTACCTTATGCAAAAAATCTCATCTTTCTAAAAATTTTCGTTTGGGTAATAATAATAATAACTGATTTTGGGGTTTTTGGCCAAAAAGGAGGTTGTTTTTCAAAACATTTTTTTCGGGCATCTACATAGGTCTAATTCACATGTTTGGTGCAAATTTGTTCGAAATCGATCGGACAGTTTTGATAATAATAACAATACTATTTATTAGTTACTCTAATACTTTAATGTGTCCCCCCCCTCATACTTTAATACAATTATGAAGTCACAGTGAATCTGTTTAATAATTTAAATATGTTTGTGAGAAAGTATATGCCAGTTCCTGGTACCGTTTATTTAAGTTTTAATGTGTTTGTAATAACAGCCACCAGAATATTTCCTCTTAAAGTAAAAATTGCATAACTGACAAAAAATCTTAACTCCAGCTCAGTACAGCTATCAGAGCCTTCGTGAGTAGACCAATTTCCCAAATAGTTGGTTTTAGTTGATCCGAACAGCTGTTTTAGAGCTAGGAGTGAATCGCAAATGTTAACTAATTTTAAACTTTAAAATGAAAATTTAGCAAAATTATTTATTAGTGTGCGTATACGATCCTGTAAGAATATACCTTAAAATTTTCGTATTTGTATCTTAAGTAGTTTTTGCTCCACGTTAATTTTATATGTCAGTCAGTCTGTCATGACAAATCTATCTATACTAATATTATAAAGATGTAAAATTTGTTTGTTTGTATGTAGGGGATAATCTCTGGAACTAATGAACCTATTGAAAAAATAGTTTTACTAATAAAAACACACACTATCCCTGAGTAACATAGGCTATAATTCATTTTGATAAAAACATTTGTAAATTTAGTTAGGAAAAATCTTATTTTAGGCCTAGACTGATGAACCATCACATGTATTGAAATTTTACCATAGCAACCAAATGAACAAAATAACAGATAAAACAGCTGCTTGCTCGAATATTTCTATTAACACCTGATTTCAAACTTTGAAGCAATTAATTGTATTTCAAACTTTTAGGTTAGGTTTGTATTAAAGTGTAGAACTGATCCTTGCTAGTTCTTTTATACTTTATTATAACTGCTGATATAAAATATACGAAAAATTTTATTTAAACATTTAACATTGTTTACCATCTTAGCTTTGGGGTTATTATGAATCCTAAATAATTATTATAAAGAAAACATAAAATGATTATGTGAATATAATGTTTTCCCTTAGTACATTATATAGTTTAAGAGACGTTGAATAAAACAAAGAAAAGTAAATATAAATAAACAAGTAAGAATGTATGGTTGCATTCATCGTCACCACTCTGAATGAACATAATGCTTTATAATGCATTATATTTTGGTTTATTGTACTATTACATTCATTATTTTTTTGTTTATATTTATTAACTGGATTCTCGTTTGTTTCAGGGAAGTGTACCACCGTGAATACACAGTTGAACCAAATTTGAAGATTTCTCATTCAGTTCGTAAGTTTTAAATAGTTTAATTTTAACCAGAGGGCTGTGTCACAGTAGGGCGAAACAGCTGGATTATATTTTACTACATCATTAAATGTTTTAAGATTGTCTAGTAGAGGGCTGTCGTCTAAACAAACCAATGGTTTTAATTTAAGATCGTCAGAAGAGCCTCTTCGAGTAAAGGGAAAATAAATATTTTTAAGATTGTCTACTTAAGATCGTCAAGTTTTGATGTTAGGATTTCAAGAGAGGGACCTACTCAGTATAATTTGTCATTGTATTTTACTTTCTCACTATACTATATTATAGAGAAAGTTTAGTGATCTCAAAAAAATCGATGTTGAGATGTTTGTGGAAGTATCCGTTTTGGAACCCCCTGAGTCCAAAAAAGTGTTTTTTTCAAATTGTCTGTTTGTATGTATACAAAGCTATAGCAAACGGTTTTTAAATATTTTGAAAAACATCCCACTTTTTGGCAAAAAATACATAAAAAAATCAATTATTATTTTTTTATAAAAAAACGGCTCTAACGATTTTGATAAAATTTTGCTTATTTGTAGCCTTTAATGTACCATACCATATGTAAAAACCGCATATTTCTACAAATTCTCGGTTAGCTAATAATAATAATAGTAATAACTGATTTTTTGGGTTTTTTGGCCATAAAGGAGGTTGTTTTTCAAAACCTTTTTTCGTGCATCTATACAGGCCTAATTGACGTGTTTGGTGCAAAATTTGTTCGAAATCGATCGAATAGTTTTCTATCTAGATAATAATAATTATATTATTTATTAGTTAATCTCCTACTTTAATAAATCACCTCTCCTACCCCAACAACAATTTATGAAGTCGCAGTGAATCTGTTTAATAATTTAAATATGTTTGTGACAAAGTATGTGCCAGTTCCTGGTACCGTTTATTTCTAGTGAAATAATAAACGCCAATTTTTTTGGTATAAAGAATGGGACATAATGGTAAATCGATATTCTGTATCTTTAACGGAGGGACTGAATAGAGCAAAAGTTTGGAAGTGTAAAATGTTTGCATTGGTTGAAGTGATAAGTCACGGAAATTAACAAGAGATTAACTATTAAAATTTGTAAGAAGTTGTTCATCAACATCTAAGTAAAGAATCTTAGGATTTGTACTACGATTATAGAATTATTATTGTGGTGTAAAAAAACATTCTAAGTAGTTTTCTTATAAATCGAACAGTTGACGTGAGTTGAGCGAATTTAAAAAATTAAATTCATGTGTTTTAGGGTTTTAACTTTGGGAAACTGGTCTACTCACGAAGGCGCTGAGTAGCTGAAGTAATATTAGTAGAATTTGTTTGCCTCCAGCCCCTTCTCACACGTAGCTTCGTTTCGCTCGTACCGAAAAATCTCGTTTTAAGATTTTCACCTTGACCTTGCAGCCTCGGATTAAAGACTGCTATGTTTCGATCAGAGAATTTACATTCCGGCCTGCGGCCCCTAATCAAAAGCTGCCTCTACGTTGATTTCAACCAGGTACTTTATGGTGTTTCACGTTTTGATAGATTTTTGGAAACGAGATTGGCTATAAGGCTGTTAAAAAAATGTCAGAATAATATTTTTCGTAGATAAAACCCCAAAAAGTATTATTCTAGTATGAAAAATTTGAAAACAGTTTTACTTCCGATAAAAACTTGCTTCAGTTTTTTGTATTTTTTGTGGCTAACGAACTCGAACGAGTGACTTAGAAAACTAAGTTATGCACTAAATACGAACCAAATCTGACGTTATAGGGCGAAAATACAAATACATTATTATATATTAAAAAATCACTGCAACAGTTCATCTTTCATGTGGAATTCTCTAAAAATTACATATTCTTAAAATGGCTTAAAGTCGCTTGAGACTACAAGGTCACTTAAACAATACTTTGACTAATGGAATGGTGAAGAACTTAAAAATTCTTCTGTAACCTACTAAGTTCATAAGTGAAAATATTGAATAGAAAAGAGGAAAACCTTTACTGATGATATTTGGAGGCCCCTTTTATACCTGAGCCTGAGACCATTTATGCCTCCCGACCCTTGGTTACAAATAATCTATATAATACAAATGATAATAATAATCAACGAATGTAAAAAACTATTGAAATATAGGTTTGATAGTGCCTGAATAAAAAAGGCGAAACGTAGGTAACCAGTAAATAAAAAAGAAAAATAAAGAACTGAGAGCTGTAAGTATATAAAAAGTAAATTTATAGTAAAAATGCTTACTACATTTTAATTCAATTCAACATTGGTTATTACTTGTCTTATATAATAAAAATGAATTGCCGTTTCTTTGAAATCGCATCAATTGAGAACTGCTGGACCAATTTGGCAATTTTTTGTTTTAAAATGTTCGTAATAGTCCGAACTAGGTTTTTATATAAAGAAAAATTTGAAAAGTTTCCCGAAAACGTTTCAAATTTGGAAAAAACTAAACAGCCTCTTTTGTACGGACTCAAGACCATAGCGCTCAAAAACAGCTGTTCGTATAAAATGCTTAGTAACACATGTTTGTTTACATTCATTACCATAGCAACTTTAGCAAATTTATAATCAGTTTATTATTCTTCAAAACCAATAGCTTTTTAGATTAGATTGACAAATTAAAAGCAAACACAAACAAAAATCAATAAAACATGCTTAGGCCTACTATATTATAATTCAATTTAAACATCGGTTGTTACATATTATTATAAATAAAACAACTGTTATGGATCAAAAACTGAACATAATTTTAGGTTAGGCCTACAATGAACCAAAACACTTTTATTTGCAACCAATTTCTCTAATTTATAATCGGGTTATTATTCTTCAAAAACCAAAACAGCTTTTTTAGGTTAGATTGCCAAACAACACAAACAAAAATCAACGAAAAATGCTTACTGTATTATAATTCAATTCAAACATCGGTTGTTACATATCTATTTACTTACATATATGCTGTTTAAAATATTGTTTATATAAATTGTTTGTATAAATTGTTGACATAAACACCATTTGCAATTCAATAACTTAAGTCAAAAGAATGAAATTTGATAACTACCGAACTACCCTTAAAATTAAATAAAGCAATAGCGAAGCATTGCCGGGTCCACTAGTTATATATAAAACAGCTGAATTGGATCAAAAACTGAACATAATTTTAGGATAAGCCTACAACGAAAATAACACGTTTATTTTGCAACCAATTTGGCTAATTTAAAATCAGTTTTTATACAATTCTTCACAACTATAATTTTTTTTTAGATTAGGTAAAACCAAAAAAAGGTTTACTGAATTATCCATAAAGGTTTACAAACTAAAAATCTAAATTTGTGTAGTATAGTCTTAAATGACATAAAACCATTTTGAAATTCGAGTCCATATTTCATTACTTAAGTCAACGTAATGAAATAGAATAACTTTACTAACCTTTAAATAAAATTTAGGGTCTGCTGTAGTAGCAGCCGTCTTGGATTTTTATCCAATAAGAACAATGTTAAATTTCAAACCATTTATTTCGTTTACTTTTTATCATAAAATTGTTTGCAAGGTCTCATTTTAAGCACAGTCACAATACGCATCCGTCTTGCAATTTACATTTTTTTAAGTGCTTTTGATTTGTTATATAATTGACATTTTGTAAGTACAAAGTTTGAATTTTTTTCCTAACACAATAAAAAATTAATAACGAAAAATAATTTGCAAGCCGGATCCGAAATTTTATAAACAATATTCAGTTTGGTTTTCAACACGCAATTACAAAAGGTAGACTTATAAAATGGTTTGAAATGAGGCAATGTCAGCGCAAGAAATTACACTGTTTAGATAGGGATATAGTGAGAGGCGTTTGCGTTTCCGGTGGCTTTCTCGTTTACTGGAGCAGACCCTTAAGCAATACCGAAGCATTGCTGGGCCCACTCGTATCAAATAAATGTAACCTTTTATAATATTAGCTATTCACATCAAATAATCATACATCTCAATTCCCTAAGGAATATTTCGTAAGCTGAGCAACGATTTTATTCCTTAACGATTAATATGTCCAATTAAAGGGATTTTTCTCAAGATGTTCCTAAAGTAATTTGTTTTACCCTCAATCACTAGAGGTCTGCTTAGACATCAAACTTCCCATTCATATCAGCTTATGGAAGAAAAATATTCTATTGAGAGTGTGCCAAATGTGTTTTATCTTAAGTAATCTAACTTAAATAAACAGTATCTTAAGAAGCTAATATTTCTATTTTATAACCTATTACTGGTGTAATTTACATTATTTGTACTAGTAGATCTAAGCCCCGTGAAAAATCACAGGCAGATTAATTAGATACTCATCAGAAATACATCATTAAAATAAACCTATTTAAAACAACACTTTATCTAGGCCTACCTAACAATGCTTACAGGGATTTTAAACTCGGTAAATGTGTACAATTATAAGGATTATAAAACTGTAGGCCTATTTGTAAAAATGTGATATTATAAATTTAATGAAAAATAAAAATACTATCTTTTAATTGCTTTGTATTTCTTATTGATACATAAAATGATTTAGAAGTTATTAATATTGTAGTGATGAAATTATTAATCAGATATTTTTATATGCAACACGAAGATGTAGGCATGTTTCCGAAGCTAAAAGAATAGGTGTGCCTTCTTTAAATTTGTATAAACGAATTTATATTGATAATAATTCGACGACGCAGCTGGACCGCTGACGTGAGTTGAGCAAATTTCCAAATTAAGTTTATATGCCTATGTTTTTTAAGGTTTCAACCAACAATAATTTGTCGAATAGGTCTACTCTCGAAGGCGTTAAACAGCTGTCTGTGTGTACGCAATATATTAGTAGAATTTGTTTCCTCCTAGTGGCCTCGCGAGTTAGCACCACTTGGCTTCGAACCGGGTGCTTTTATGGTATTTTACGTTTTGGTCGATTTTGGGGGAACTAAGCGAGCTATAAGGTCACGTGAAAAAACAAAATGTGCAGAATAACATCCTACATTTATATTTTTAGAAAAAAACTATAAAAATATTTCATTCTCGAAGTAAAAATCTCAAAACATAGTTACTTTCGGTCAAAAAACGTACTTCCGGTTGTTAGATTTTATTGGCTAATGAACTCGTCCGAGCGACATAGACAACCAACACGCGTACCAAATTTGGACTAAATCGGACTTAAAATGCGGCCGCTAGAGTGCGAACACATATATACATATATATATGAATTTTAATGACACCCCAAAACGTGTTCTGGGGACCATGATTGGTGATCATTTGCTACTGCCAAAATTGGGTCTCACCATAAGGGCCCCTGCAATAGCTCATTTTTCCTGTGGAAATTCGCTAATAAAAGGTATTTATATACAGTTTATAACCTCAAACCAAATCTCATAAATATTATAGCATAGTTTAGTTTTATAACTCATATTAAAGAAATAAACTTTACAAGACATTATAATGATTGAAGTTATAAACATCCCAAAGTATACACAATGCTCTGTTTTGAATTAAGTATTACGCCTACAGATGATGGGTGAAATCAGCTGTTATATTACATGTTACGGACGTACACTCGCTTTAATAAGAATTGATAATAATAATTAATTGTTTGCTTTCAGTTCACTGAGTATTTAACTGAGTATATTTCCGTAGATTTAGAGAGATGATTACTTCTGAATTGTAATTATTATAATTTCTCAAAGAAGAAGATAACACGGGAGGAAATGGGATCGTATAAACCACAGAAATTACATAAGATTGGTTCGTAATTTAATTGTGTTTCTTAATTTAATCTAAATATATATTTATATGCTAAACTCAACCAATGGCGAAGCATTGCAGGGAACACGAGTGTAGTTTTAATTTTCGTATTAGATAACAATTAACTAAAACAATGATAAATTAGTAACAACCTTTCACAGCATTGTTGTTCTACAGGGTTATTATATAATGGAAGTGGACTATAAATTACAGACTGTAATGTAAATAATTACATAATATATTACAATACAAATACAATTATACATTGTAATGGATTTTGAATTAAATCCCTTATCAGAATATTTAAGTACGTTTTGAATTACCATCCGTGTAATTTATTTTATATAAATTAAATTGTTGACATTAATTTTGTCAGTTTTGCCTTTGTTTAAATAATATTTTACTGTAGGGAGATGTTTTACATAATATTTGTATGAAAAAAGGCAGCTTGCTTAAGGGCGAATTATCTCTCGGTGTTCCCTAATTTATTGCGTGTCCGAGAAGCACTTGGTACATTTTTACTTGTGGAGTTGTTTTAAATTTTTGCAAATCATGTTCGTCCGTAAGTGAATAATTTGAAATAATCACGCTTCCAGCTGACACAATTTATGCGAGAGACGTTCGAGGTTTATACACTGTCAGCAGCCATTAAGCGGCCATCTTTGCATTTATGGTTTAAAGAGCCTGGTGTTTTATGGCACTATAAAAACTGGACGCGTTAAATCCATTTTGTGCTTTTACTGTACCCATTGGCGTAAACATAGCTGAGACTTATTGGTGGGATACCGTCAAGTAATTAATTTTGGAAATTATCGTTTATATTTTATGATTATCTGTATATTTACAAACACAACGGAATCTGCCCATCTGTACATTTAATGGCAGGGGAAAGGCCTACACTGCCAATGTTACATTAAGCAAGTTAGGGTAGGCCTACACTTTTCCCATAAACTATTAGGACTACAAGTTTGAAATTTCTAGAGTGTTGTTAACATAGATATATTTAATGGTCTGACATAATTAATTCTATTATTGGTTGGTGATTGTTTCAATGTTTTTTGATATATAATTTGAATATTTGTATAACTATTTTTTAAATTCATTAGGTATGACATCTCTTACACATGTACTAAAAAACCAAAAGGTGTTTTCATATGTTTTCAAAATGACGGCCGTTTAAAATGTTTAATTTAAAATATATCTAAACCATCAAACTTTAAAATATTTAAGAAACCAAAAATGTTCATTTTTACTTCTCACTATAGTCTACTATTTATAGTTTAGAGAAAGTATAGTGATCGCAAAAAAATCCATGTTGAGATTTTTGTAGAAATATCCGTTTTGGGACCCCCTGAGTCCAAAATGCGTTTTTTTAATGTAAAAAAAAAGAAAAAAAAAGTGTTTTTTTTTTAATGTATGTCTGTCTGTATGTATACAAAGCTAGAGAGAAAACGATTCGATCGATTTCGAACAAATTTGCACCAAACATGTCAATTAGGCCTATATAGATGCAGGAAAAAGGGTTTTAAAACTTTAGAAAAACAACCCTATTTTTGGCCAAAAAACCCCCAAAAAATCAGTTATTATTCTTTTATAAAAAAACTTCTCTAACGATTTTGATCAAATTTGACTTATTTGTAGCCCTTAATATACCCTACCATATGCAGAAACCCGCAACTTTCTAAAAATTCTTGTTTAGCTAATAATAATAACTATTTTTTGGGGATTTTTCAAAAAAATTCAAACCATTTTTTCGTGCATCTATACAGGCCTAATTGACACAGGTAATAATAATAATAATAAAAATAACTAATTTTGGGGGGTTTTTTGCCATAAAGAAGGTTGTTTTTCAAGAATTTTCAAAACGTTTTTTCGTGCATTCATACAGGCCTAATTGACGTGTTTGGTGCAACTTTGATCGAAATCGATCGAATAGTTTTCTCTCTAGCTTTGTATATAAAATGCTAGCTACAAACTCAAAATATAAGGTCTTGGTGCCTATAACAATACAGAAACAACAATAATAGTACAGAAAGATATTACGCTTTGAGCTGTTAGCAGATAACTAGGTTATGTTTTGAAATTCGGGAAAACCCCCGTTTTGTTTGTTGTAAAAAAATAACTTTTTTGATTTCCTAAATTTTTTTGTAAAGTTAGTGGTTTTCGAGATATTTTAGATTAAAAATTTATAACGGCCTCCATTTTTAAAGTATTTGACAAAATATTTTTGTTTTTATAGTACATGAGAAAAAGATGGCATACCAAATATGTATCCAAAATTTGCGTTCAATACATTTCCTAAATGCAAAGATATTGTAAAACAAAATGGTGATAACTGGAAAACGAAGCATTTCGCAACTTATTTTTATATGAACTTTTTCTTTATTTTCAAGAGTAGAACACAACCTGAAAGTTTCCAAGTTCCTTCCTGTATCACCCTATATATGCAAATACGCTCACCAAGTTATAATTATCTTATCTACTTTCAAAGATATTACGTATAACAAAAATGGGGAATAAACGGGAATCGAATCGCATTCGGAAATTAGTTTACTGGATACTTGTATCTTACATACACCTACGAAAAATCCGGTAAAGTGATTTCAGAAAGTTACGGGTCACCCTGTATAATTCTGGATCTAAAATTGCTTTGTAACGATGAATTGATAATTTTTAAAATTATTTGTGCAACGAAATAATACACGACACATAATATATAGTGTTTGTTTATATAGCGCATGTACAGTATTTTGCTTAGTTACTGTATGTTTTTTAAACATTTTCCCCTCTATAATGATTTGTGATGTTGTTTTTAGCGAATTTCCATAGGAAAAAAATGAGCTATTGCAGTGGCCCTTATGGTGAGACCCAAGGTCGGGAGTAGCAAATGAGTACCGATCATCGTCCCCAGAACACATTTTGGGGTGTCGATTCGCATTTTAAGTTCGATTTGGTTCAAATTTGGTTCACATGTTGGTTTTCTACGTCGCTCGGACGAGTTCGTTAGCCAAAACAATCTAACAACCGGAAGCATGTTTTTTAACCGGAAATATCTATTTTTTTTATTTGTCCTACGAGAATGAATTTTTTTAGAGGTTTTTCTGCAAATATAAGTACAAGATGTTATTTTCCACATTTTGTTTTTTTACGCGACCTTATAGCTCGCTTGGTTCCCCCAAAATCGATCAAAAGTTAACATACCATAAAAGTACCCGGTTCAAAGCCATGTAGTGGATTCTACCGTCGGGTTATCGTGCGAAGCACGCAATGGATTGTTTATTGAAGATACTCCCAAAATGCGGAATGGCGTGCGGAGCATTTTGAGGCTATTCATCACCGTCGTGAATAGAACTATTTCCCAAATTGTTTTGCTGAAACCTGAAAACATAGGCCTATAAACTTAATGTTGGTAATTTGCTCAACTAACGTGAGCAGCGGTTCAGCTGCGTTTTCGGATTATTTTTAGTTTTACTAATCTGCATTCAAGATAAAAGTTGTAGAAACATTATCATCCACTGTTTGGAAGTGGTGGCAATATAAACTTAAAAGCGGAATAACTGCAAAACGAGCAATTTTAATAAAAACAGTAAGAGATATAAAATAATGTTTCTATCTATACATATTTTTATGATGTTTAATGTAGCAATTTATCTTTTAAAGTAGTATCTGAAGGAAGAATAAAGTTGTTTGAATGTCTTCTTTGCAAATGTACCAATGTCGTTTGAATTTATAAAACGTTTTAAAAGAAGTTCTTTAATATAGTCAAGTCTTATTGCCACGCGCTGAATACCAAAGCAGAATTTATAAAGATAGTCGTTTAATTGTAAGAACATCGCAGAACAGTTAGTCCTACTTGAAGTGCTTGCGTTCCATTAAATATTATATTTAAGCTTGAACATTATATAAAATAACCGCATTGTAGGAAAATAAGTTTTTGTACAGGGTGAAATGCCATAGTCTCCTGTAAAATCTAGCGTACGCACGTGAGTGACAAAATAGTAACAGTCGTGTAAAATAACTATCGCTTTAAAAACATATCTTTCGTTATCGAACAGCTGTCAAAAATAAACCCTACTTCAGACGTAGTATAACACCAAGCGAATAATCAATCTATAAAAATATAACTTTAACAGAAATAACTGACAAGTTATGTTCAGATTTTAAAGTTTGTTTCTAATGATGGATCGTTCATATTTTTGCAATTATTTGTTCGAATGTTTACCATCATTTGAGTATCGAGACAAGTTGTCTCTCTTATTTTCCCTTCTTTCTCTCTCTCTTTGTTTTTATCTCTCTCATATCTCCATTTCTTCGTGTTTTTGTTTCTCTTTCACTCACTCTCCTATTCTTTCTCTCTGTCTCTCTTTATCTTTCTCCCCCTCTCTTTGTTTTAGTCTCTCATCTCTCTCTCTCTTACTCTTTACCTCTGTCTGCCTCTCTTTATCTCATTCTGTTAATCCGCCTCTGTATGTTTATCTTTCTCTCTTGGCTTTAGTCTTTTTCTTTCTATCTTTCTCTATTTGTCTTCGTCTCTCTCTTTCTATCTTT
>JAGFPH010003784.1:125330-139391 GCA_018207615.1 Philaenus spumarius
TTTCTCTCTTGGCTTTTGTCTCTCTCTTTCTATATTTCTCTCTTTGTCTTCGTCTCTCTCTTTCTGTCTTTTTGTGTGACTTCGTTCTCTCTTTTTCTATCTTTCTCTCTTATCTTTCGTTTCTCTCTTTCTATCTGTCTCTCTTTGTCTTCGTCTGTCTTTATCTTTCTCTATTTTTCTCCCTCTCTCTCTTGCCTTTCGTCTATTTCTTTCTATCTTTAGCTCTTTTTCTATCTTTCTCTATCTTTCCTTCTCTTTCTATATTTCTCAGTGACTTCGTTATCTCACTCTCTTATTCTCCAACTCTATAATTTTTAATGCTAATTTATAGGAATAGATATTCGTAGACCGAAGCACACAAACAATTATTAATAATGTAATTCCCAAAATTACGATATTAAAATATCACAGAAACGCGCTGTAAACCACGATTTTAATTTTAAAGTGAAATATTAATTTCAATATATATTGAACACCTGTTGCCCGGACCTGTTAACCACACCTGCTGTTTCCACCTGTTACCGACTTCGGAGTAATTTTAAAGTAAGGAAAGAAACGAAACAGTCGAGCAGGATCCACGCTGGGGAGGGTCGTAAATACGGGCACGTTTTCCATTTAATTTATCTTGCAGAGATAAGATTGTTTTCGTCAACTTTATCCTTTGTGAAATTGAATTTCCAGAGTGGCAGACAGCATTACGATACAACTTTTCCTACACAAATACCATCTCGGTTTTCCTCATCCCGTACTGCATACCTCAAGTTTGTTTAGATTACAAATTGCAATGCCAGTATGAGTTTTAGTATACATAACCGAATAGTTGAGTGAGTAGTGCACAACTAATGAAGTATTATTAATTGGCTCTTCATTGGATATAAACTATGCAGTGTCAAATATATTTATGCATGTATAAAAGAAGAAGTCCTTACTGACTGGCTGATTCATAATCATTTACAGAAAAAACTATGATAGCTAGAGACTTAAAATTTTCTGGGTATCTTCATTCACTAGGTTGATGTGCACTACGAAAGAATCCTTATATATATATAATACGAGAAGCAGTTTTTTATGAACACAACTCCTCCCTTATTTCTGGACCAAATTTAATGTTTGAGTTGTCAAAAAATTCGTCTCATTTCGAAGTTTTGCAATAAGGTTTTAGATGTCAAAAATTCTTGTCCTTAATAGCGTGAACTAATCTCAAAGGTCGGGTGTTCCTCACAAGATTGACATGGAACGAATTTAAAAACCATTTCTATACAAAAAAGCTGTTTATAATAAGAAACAAACTAATCCAGCTGCTTTCGTGGATGTAAATAAAGATGTTTATAGCAAATTAAACATAATTTTATGTTAGCCCTAGACTGATGAAACAACTTCTTGAATGTATTTACATTCATTACCATAGAAACCGATTGAATAAAATAACAGATAAAACAATAATTGGTTCGGATATCCAGCTTTTAGTACGGTACAAAATGATATTAGTTAGGCTTATACTGAACCAACACGTTTCAACACACACAAACTAATAAAACTTTCGTTAAGGAATTTAAAAATAAGGAAAAACTATGTTACATCCTAGTTAAAAATAAATAAGACATATAGTAGGCCTCTTTATTAATAACACACGGTAGTTGTTAGTGAGTAACTTTTTGGTTAAGTGTACACCTGAGCCTTACTGGTTCTTTTAACCATTATTATAACTATTGATATAAAATATACGAAATAATTTGATTTTAACATTTAACATTATTTACCATTTTAGTTTTAAGGTTATTATTAATCCTACACTTTCATTATAAATAAAACATAACATATGTTTTTAAAGGTTCCATCGTGGGTTGGAGTGCGGAGCACGCAGGGGTATCCCCTGGTGTTGTAATTATTTGTTTTAAGGATTGACGCAACCACTAAAAATACCAATATTATTTGTCTTAAAGCGAGAGAGCTGTAATGGTGTAAATTTAGTTCTTACAAGATATACAGAAAAAGTAAACCAGTTTGGTTTTTTCTCACGAGATGCAAATTGCTTAAAATGTGATAACAACCTATAAAACAATAAAAATACTTTCTACTGACTCCAAAACAACGCCAAGAGCTGACATTTTGCATTCATTAATGTAACACGTTCATTGCTAAGAACGCACATGTGAGCTTGACACTGTACACTATGAGAAGCGGCCGACGTACATTGCATTGCGTGCTTCGCACGCCAACCCCCGTATTGGAAGTATTTTCAATACAGAGTGCATTGCGTGATCGCTCGCCAACAGTTATATTAAAGGTTAAAAGAACCGGCAAGGCTTAGGTATACACTGTAATGAAAACCTAACCTAAAAGTTAGAAATGAAAATAATTACTTCAAAGTTTGAAATCAGCTGTTAATGGAAATATTAGAGCAAACAGCTGATTACAGTATCAACGATAAACATAATTACGTATTTATTATGGCGTTCCCATTGCCGTAAAATATTTCGTATAGCAATGGCGTTGTGTTAAAAAAAAATTATTTAAAAACACGAGTGTATTCAAATCAAACTTTGTGTCAAAATTTCAAAGCAATCGGTGGAGATATAAGATTTTGAACAAACGAAAATAAACATTTTTATTTATATAGATTTCGTACATGGCGGCAGCTATTCACCGTCTTCGTGAACAGATCAATTTCCCAAATAGTTGGTTGAAACCCAAAAACTTAATTAATTTCGTAAATCCACTCAACTCTCGTCAGTGGTTCGAATTATTAGCGAATTTCCATAGGAAAAATGAGCTATTGCAGTGGCCCTTATGGTAAGACCCAAGGTCGGGAGTAGCAAATGAGCACCGAGCATGGTTCCCAGAACACGTTTTGGGGTGATTAAAAATCATATACATATATATATGTATATATGTGTTCGCACTCTTGCGGGCGCATTTTAAATCCGATTTCGTTCAAATTTGGTACACAAGTTGGTTGTCTACGTCGCTCGGACGAGTTCGTTAGAAAAAAAATTCAACAACAGGAAGTACGTTTTTTGACCGGAAGTAACTATTTTTGGGGATTTTTCCTACGAGAATGAATTTGTTTTTGAGTTTTTTCTACAAATATAAACGTAGGATGTGATTCTGCACTATTTGTTTTTTTACGCGACCTTATAGCTCGCTTGGTTCCCCCAAAATCGATCAAAACGAAAAATACGATAAAAGTACCCGGTTCAAAACCATGTGGTGGATGTCACCGTAAGGTTGGCGTGCGAAACACGTAACGCATTGTGTATTGAAGATACCCTCAATACGGGGGTTGGCGTGCGAAGCACGCAATGCTTTTTGTATTGAAGGAAATCCCAATTATCGGAATGGCGTGCGAAGCACGTAATGCTTTGTATATTGAAGATACTCCCAATATTCGGAATGGTGTGCGAACCATTTTGCAGCTATTCAGCACCGTCGTGAATAGACCTATTTCCCAAATTTTTGTTGAAACCCTGAAACATAGGCTTATAAACTTAATTTTGGAAATTTGCTCAATTCACGTCAGCGGTTCGAATTATTTTATTATTTTTTATGGTTTCAAAATACTCTCTCCCAGAGTAAAACACATTAACTTTAGACAACTTGTTTTGTTTGTATTTACATATTCTGAACAGTGTTCAGATTCGGATGTAAATTTTTAAGAGATGTACGCTAAAATGTTTTTTTACCGCGTATATTTGCATTTGGATGTTCGTGTTTTTATTTTGAGTCAAAGAGCTCTTAAACTTGTGTCGTGAAAAATATGTACAATCAAGGAGAAGTTATATATTTTCTACTGTTTCGAACTCATCTCTACAAGAATCACTGCGTCTCTAACGAGCCATAATTCTAAACGCTTGCGTAAATATAAGACCCTTTCCTGTTATCTGCTTAGTAGAAGCACCCCAAAGGGCTGTTCCATAATTCAGTCGGGGGTGAAAACGGACCAAAGTATGCTAATTTAAAAACTGCTCCTGAACACGTTCCGGCCGTTTTCCTTATCTGCTGTGCTTTTAAAAGTTTTCATTATTTAGATTACGTATATTCTAGAAAAAATCGGGTATGATTACAATATGGATACAACAAACAATGTAGACTATTTAAATACGAACCCAAATGTGTATAGCTGAGATCATTCTGTCTTATAACTTCAGTAATCTGAAATAATTTCATGAAAAATATTACGTTTAAAAACATTAGCTGCAAAATCTATGTAATAAAAATGAAAGGCTGTTCGTAGGTAAGCGCATCACTTGAGAACGGTTGGACCGAATTGGCTATTTTTTGTTTCAAAATGTTCGTAATAGTCCGAATTAGGTTTTTATGGAAAGACAAATTTAAAAAGATTACTGAAAAAGTTTCAAATTTGGGAAACTGAACATTAATTTTACTCTTTCACTATACTATAGTATAGAGAAAGTATAGTGATCGCAAAAAAATCGATGTTCAGATTTTTGTGGAAGTATCCGTTTTGGGACCCCCTGAGCCCCAAAAAAGCGGTTTAAAAAAAATGTATGTATACAAATCTAGGGTGAAAACTTTTCGATCGATTTTAAACAAATTTGCACCAGACATGTCAAGTAGGCCTGTATAAATAAACGAAAAACGTTTTTGAAAAACAACCCTCTTTTTGGCAAAAAAAACTCAAAAAATCAGTTATTATTTTTGTATAAAAAAATGGCTCTAACGATTTTGATAAATTTGGCTTATTTGCTGCCTTTAATGTACCCTACCATATGGAAAAAAAACAACATCTTTCTAAAAATTCTCGTTTAACTAATAATAATAATAACTGATTTTTGGGGATTTTTTCAAATTTTTTAAGACCTTTTCCCGTACATCAATACAGGCCTAATTGACGTGTTTGGTGCAAATTTGTTCAAAATTGATCAAATATTTTTTACTCTAGATAATAATAATAATATTTATTAGTTAATCTCCTACTTTAATAAGACAATTCTCCTACCCCACCTACAATTATGAAGTCACGTTGAATCTTTTTAATAATTTAAGTATGCTTGTGAGAAAGTATGTGCCAGTTCCTGGTAACGATTATTTTTTGTATGAACTAAAGACCATAACTCACGAAAACAGCTGTTCGGACAAAAAACTGTTTGTTTACATTAATAATTTATTACCATGCAACTTTACTTAGAAAATTTATAATCAGTTTATTATGCTTCAAAACCAACAGCTTTTTTAAGTATGATTAACAAACTAAAAGCAAACACAAACGAAAATCAACGAAACATACTTATTGTATTATAATTTTTGTATCTATATAAGTAGAGACGGGGGTACTTGGGCGCCGGAAGTGACGTCACAGGTCACGTGACGCCCCCACCTGGCCCCGCCCCCGCCCCACCTGGCCCCTCCCCCGCCCCACCTGGCCCCGCCCCCACCCCCACCAAGCCCCCACCCCCACCCCCACCTGGCCCCCACCCCCACAGAGTGTATCTGGAGCCAATCGTAAGTACTATTTTGAATTCATGTGTTTTTAGTGCTAGCTTTACAGTGATATTTAGATATAATATTTGATCGTGTACATTTTTAAACATTTTATACCAGTGTAGAAATAAAATTATAGTAAACTATGTGAAAACACCCAGAAAAATATCTTTAACCTGGTTAGATTAGGTTAGGTATTAAAAAAAAAACTTTAAGTGAATGTGTTATATTAAATCATAAATTTTGACTAGTACTTAATTATTGTTTTTACTCAATTAAATATTATAAACACAAATGATAAAGTCATTTGAGGACAGAAGCTTTAGAGATTAATACATTTTATTAAATTTAAATTTGAAGTGGTTTTATTCTTTATTTGTATTGTACCCATCATTCATATTTTTTAAATGTATAATTTTCATAAAACATAATTATAACACAATTAATATTTTTACTATAAAAGCTAGTGGTATAAATTGCATAAAAATCTATTTGCTTTTCAATGATGATTTTTGAAGCAATCTTTGATTTTCTCAAAATCATGGATCTGAGTTAGGTCACTTGTGCACTCACAGCCTCATATATATATATCTAATGATTGAGTCTGGAAAATAAACATACACCTTTGTTTTTTTTATATATATTTATTAAAAACTATTTCAACATTTTTGATATAAAGTCAATGTCTTCCTGTGACATATTTAAAATCAAGTCTTCATCCGATGAAGAAATTTTCCCAGACAGCTCTGGTGCATCGTTCCATTCTTCTTGGGAGACTGACAAGCCCCCAAGCTCCGACTTGGCAGCTATAAAAGGTGCAGGGTCCGGTTCAAAATCGTCGGTTGGTTCGATTGTAGTGTTAATATTGGCCGATGGTAATTTTGGGTACCATAAGTGATTCCATTTTCTTCTTATAGGAGTTGAAATCGGAGAGCTTGTAGATTCCAATGATGGTGTCTGAGTTATCCCGCGGATCTCTGCAGACAGTACTAGTGAAATAGCACCAAACCCCTTCGACTGAATAGTATCACTGCTCTCTCGAACATCACTGAAAAAAAAACTTATTAACCTTTTGCGCACTCTTTCGTGAAATAGCAGTGTTCGGTCTCTAACTGTTAAATCAGTTTAGAAATTAGTGACAGATTATATTGGTTGTGGAATGTATTTCTCTCTCTCTCTCTAAAGTTGAGCACCAGTTTGCTTGCATATTAAAAAAAACTCTGGTTTATTTCGAACAAAAGTTCTATTTATAGTAATGTTTTGAGGAATGTAAAAATATTTTTTCAAAAAGTAATATTTTAACTGGATCTGAAGCCAAGTCCCAAATAAAAGGTTAAGAATGGGTTTTTTAATTTTTAGGTTATAAAACATCATTGATGGAACACTGTACTTTAACACAGCGACATTATATATTTGCATTTACTCACCATGAAAGCTGTTGAATAGCTCGATCCAAAAACGTCTTAAATGACCTCTGAATTCTTGTCTTCCTCTTTTTCGTAGCAGAGGGAGTTCGCTTCAATGGAGCCATGATGAAACCTAAACAGATACTAAAGTTAATACGGCTCGGTCACTATTATATATATATGCACACACACACACACACACACACACACAGAGTGTGATTGACACCGTACATTTGGTGTGTGGAGGGGGAAACTAACCTTTTAGAGTCGCTCGCTTTGTCCAAGGGCCCCCCTGCAGAGTCGCTCGCTTCGTCCAAGGGTGAGGTCAGTGACCTTTTAGCTTTAAGAGCCGACGCGATCAATTTGTCCGTTTGGGTTATCCTCTCCAGTTTTGCGTCGAGAGTGTCCGACGGATCGTCCTCTAAGGGGGAGTCTTCAGAATCGCTCGTCTCGTTCATGTCTGCATCGCTATATTCGGATTCAGAAGAGTCGGAATCGTATTCAGTACTAAATGTAACTTTGATACTATCCGTATCGCGCACATCGAATACCTCCGAGCTTTTAGTAAATTTATAACAATCTAAATAAGTTTTTTCAATTAATTTATCTTCTTTGTAGAAAGAAATTGAGACACCTGCGTCAATACCCATGTTTACTCGTTGGAAGTCAAGTAGAGAATGAAGATGACAGAGTCATCTCCGTCTTATTTACGATTGTCCTCTGCGTCTAACTCGTTATTCTTATTGTCATCATCATCGGATTCGCCATCATAGTTTTCGCATTTCATTTTTTTAATCGCTCTTCGTCGCAACCTTTCGACGACTTCTCGCATCCAACAACTACCATTTCTTGCATCTCTTTGTTCGGAATCATCGATTATATAGAATATAGTATTCATCTCGTCTCTAAAATGAACCGTACGTTTCGAACTTGACATTATTACTCTCTCTCTCTCTTTTATTATTTTGTAGAAATTGCGACACTCAAGTCATTACTCGTCGGAAGTCAAGTAGAGAATGAAGAATACTCCGACAGCTCTGGGGGTGATTGTCCTCTGTGTTTGCACGGGGTTGGAACCGTCACTCGTACGGTGAAGCCGTTTCCGAGGCCCAAATTACAATCCGGAGGGAACAGAAGGTTCACCCCTTAAGAAAGTAGCCCCATTCCATCGCTACTTTCGGTGACTACCATTCCATTACAAAATGTAGTCTCCCAATTTATTTTTGAATTTTGTATTTTTAAATTTTTTTGTATTTTTTTTCTTTTTACAATTTACTCCTTACTGTAGAGTTTAGGGGAAAATTAATTCCTCGCCAGGGACTCTATATACGTTTAGGGAAGAATTAACTTCACGCCAGTGACGATTCCGAGCATTATGGTTTAGGAAAGAATTAACTTTACGCCAGTGACCATCCAGGGCATTATGGTTTAGGAAAGAATTAACTTTACGCCAGTGACCATTGCACTCACTCACACACACACACACACCCTCACACACACACACTAAGCAAGGAGCAAATCGTAAAAATATTTAGCACTTTTTAAAGCACATTTACTATCGTATTGAAAGTGTTGGGGCAATATGAATTGAATATCTGTACAGTAGGAATATTTTTTCGCCTCTGGTAATTCTTTCACACAAGGATGAAATCGTCTCAAAAACTGAGCTTTTTCCATTCCTTTTGTGAAAATTGTGGAGAACGGTTCGCACAAAGTACGTATAGTTTCCTCGTCATATGGGACACTACCATCATCCCATCCGAGAAGATGATAGTGCTTTTGCAAATAACGAGTTACCCCTTGAGCTTTAGCATTCAGTAGGTCAAATTTATAGGGTGGCTTGAAAACAGTGACGCTTTCAAAGTCATCACTAACTATAGCAAACTCTTTGACTATATATCTGTTTTCGTTATCTCGGAAACCGTGAAATTCAGCCACTGCGGCAAGCGTATTTTTTAAACAGGACGATTTCATCGTACAGTTTGTCCGCTTCTGGGAGTGTGCTAGAAACGAGTTCGTCGTTGGTCAAACACTCACTGATGTAATCGCGTAAGTCACCCTCGATATAAAACAGTTCATTAATACGACGCGAAACTAGCGGAATACTGTCTACAAACAGCTCCCACTCTGTAGTGTTTAAGGGTAACGAATGCTCCCCATCGTATAGTATAACGTATCGTTTACCAAACACACTATGCACTTTAAAATCACCGGTAGTCAATTTGAAAAGGTGCTCCTCCTTAGTCGCTACAGCTTGTGTGACTTTTTCAATATGAACAAGTATTTCGTTAAACAATTCGTGGGAAAAGAAAACAAATTTTTTACCCGCATGAAGCAATAGTCCGATGCCGTAGTCCGTATGCTGAAATAAACCTGTCGCTACAAATTTTGTGCACTCGGCGTTTAGGAAATGTACGGATTTCAAAAAGATGCCCAAAGGTAGGTTATAGGTGGATATTTAGTAGGAGCGCACTCCACCTCCATCCTCTTAGACTCAATGAACACAACTGTGTCTAGACCATTTTCTTAACCGTGCCGGAAAGAAGATTGTACACTATATGCGAATCGTGTAGAATGAGACAATAGGCAGTGGTGTTGGCGGGAATATTGGCGGAAGCCTCTATTTCAAGTCGAACGTCGACGGGGCCAGATTTTATAGAATCATCTTGTTTGGAACAGTCGATGACAAAAATCGGGGCTTTGCCCTTGAACGTGGTGAGATCCATACAAGGAGACGACTCGCGAAGATAGTAAGACTGTTGAAACCTAGAGTACATCTCGTACATGGTCGAAACGTCCCCGTGGATACTGTCGTAGGGTAAATACTGTGAATTTAAGTAAAATTTTACATTTTCCACTCCACATCGGTCAAACAAGGAAGCGTCTTTTTTAGTTTTAATCTTCCTATCTGTTTGAAAAGCTAGAATAACGTAACGCGGTTTTTCCATCTGGTTAGAAGTTTTTACGGTCCAGGAAATCTGTTTCGATTGAGGGAGAGTAGGGAATTCGTGAATCTCCCAGCTTCTAAAATGGACGTGAACAGCGGCATCGCGCTCGATCATTTTAAAAATTTTCAACCGATAGGTATCGGTCACAGTGAGATGGGAAACTCTCCACTGTATGTTGGTTATTTTCAAATCTATGGTCGCAGCGTTCTCACTAATTATCGCGTTCAAGTCGGACGAAGAGCGTAACAGTATGAGTTCCTGTTTTACGTTCACCACAATTCTCTTGTAGTCTTCGAAAAAGCCCATAAGCATTTTCAACGGCACAGAGATTGTAAAAGCCTCCGATTCGAGTGTTGCATCGACTCCCAACCAACCGGCGTTCGCGAGTTTATTCTTTTCAATTTCCCGCAGAGACAAGAGGTTCTTAATTGTACTCGTAATTCCAACGTTTCTCGTTCTGTCCACCTCGTTTGCGGCGATTTCATATCGGATATCGTCAAACAAAAACGCCACCGCATTATTCACCAACTTTACGGTCGCATCGGCATTAGCAGCTGTTTTTCCGCTTATCGTACCCTTGATGTACAGTAAACTTTCAAACGGTACCGAAATCACGTCCTGTTGATTAATAGGTATACGGATTTCGTTGTTATTACCATAAGTGGCTGACGCGTAAGGCCTATGCGAATGATATTCCATACCGGTGATTATGTCATTGTACTCGGCAGCACTATCGATTGCCAACAGCTCCATTTATGATTTTGAATCCTAACGATCTGAGGAAACGAATGTTTCGCGGTGTTAATCCCAACGAGGTTTGACGCGTACTGACCGCCAGTTTATATTGACGCTCGTTAAATACGAGACCCATTCTGGCGTCTTAAATGCAGTCGCACTGAAATTGCCTCGCCTCTAAAATCTATCAACTCTCCGTTCTGATCCCTCAGACTCACCGTCACACTATGAACAGTTTTCACCCTGACGGGTAAATATATTATGTTTGACGGTGTTTCCACAATCTTGTAGCCCGGAGGAACCTGAGGGTAGAACTCGTGCATAATGTGTGATTCGGTACCGTTTTGAAATGAACCGGCCGCGATATTGCATTCTACACGAATCACACTCACTCTGATAATTTTGACAGGCGTATTAGACACATGTTTTGTATTAGCCGCCAATATACCATTTTTAAAGCCTAGTAATTGGCCAATCGAACCCTCCTCCAAACAAATATCTTTCGAACATTTAATCTCCGCTTTTAACGTGTTGTTATTGGGTTTCAGTGAAAATGCAATTCCTTTAGGTTTTAGTTCGGCTACAATCAGTCTTTCCATGTCTTCGATTTCGTACGAGCCTGTAGGTATTCTCACGTCTTCGTTAAGATTTTCATTTAAAATGATTCTAAGTTTGTTATTCACGCCTTCTATTACGTTTGGAATAGAGTTGTATGTTGCAAGATCTATAAGACCAATTTCCCACACTCCGTCGAGTTCGAGTGGTGGAAAGAAATCGCACGAGAGCGTAGAAGTGTTACCGGACAACACGATACTCATTGTGTTAGAAACTTTAAGCACAAATGACCGCAAACGACTGAGTCGCCCGACTGATGTTGTCTGTAATTATAGTGAACTGAAGCGTTTGGACCGAAATATCGTGTCAACTCTATGGGCGGCCTAAGATTTCCGAAACTATCAAAGTACTCGACACTAGCTCCCCGTTTTCTTTAACTCACCCAATGCGTTCCCTCGCCACTTATACTGTCCAAATTCACGATCGCTGTCTCGTTTTTCAAAGGTCGCAAAGGGAGTGTATCCCTCATGTAAACCCCCCTGAAATACGGAATTTTAAATTTAACGGCATATTTTTCCAAATCGATATTAGTCAACGGTCTGATCGGGATCGAATCTATCGGGTTTTTTTTTTACTACAACGCTTTTTACCCCTTCCTTTCTTATAAGGTTTCAAGTAGAGACCTTTGCCCTTGAGTTGTTGTAACAGATGATGCAACGACTTTTTCCCCGTCCTGCGTTTCTTCCTCCTACCACTTCCGATTTTTGATTTTAATTTCATCGCGTTTGTTACGGCCCAAGCAGCTGCTTTTTCGCCTACGGATGCGTTACTCGCTTTAACCCGACTCCAAGCTCTTTCGGCTAAAACTTTGTCTGCAACTCTACGTCTGTCGGAATCACTGTACTTACTATAGGCAATATCGTGCTCTTTACAAGCCTCGTCCAACAAGTTTACACCTTTATCGCCTCGTGCTAATCTCTTTGCTAATTTCGTACCGGGTCCACAATAGTTGTAACCAGGTAAATGGAGTTCTATAGGTAGAAAATCGATAGCTTTATTCAAAACTTTATCACCGACACTCAATACGTTGGAAATAAGACCACGTCCTTTCCTGACAACTCGTCGCTTGCGACTGACAAATGTTGACCGCGTCTTCGCCATTTGTATACTAAACTAAAACGAGACTAACCCATGGTTTATGTAGGAAAATAAAACACGTCCTTCACAAGAGTGGTCAGTTTCGTTAAATCCGCAAAAGCTTTGCTCATCGGAGAGAACTGATTTGATAAGGAAAAACACTACCGTCGCGGTCAAAGTCATCTTAATGAATGATCGAATTTAAGAAATGCAGGCCCTTACAAAGTGTTTCTTACTTTAAGCTAATCTATTCCACATCATATACCAGGTGAAAGGGCAACAATTTCAGCCTTTAAAAAAGCTTTAATTACTTTTTCCGTAGCTTTTAACGCGTCATTCAGTTGAGCTAAAGTGACGGCGTCGTTGGCGTCTACGCCTTTAGCTAAATTACACAATCAATTTTGATTTGCGTTAAAGGCTTTAGTCGAGTCCGTCATTATAACGCTTTTCTTAATCCATTGCCCTAATTCTAAAACATTCTTTTTCACTGCAGATAGTTGAAACAGATTCACGGCATCTCTATCTCTTTTGGCGAGCGGTAGAGTCGGCATTGAATACATCTTCACCTTCGGGTGATTGAGTTACACTTATCGTGTTTGCCTGTAAAAATTCTAAATTAACTGCGTCTCGTTTTGACACCGGTGGACCGATATTATTTATTATATTATTTTTAAAATCCCATCCGTGTTCCGACAACGATACGACCCCGTTGTTCAATATACGTTCGTCAACGTATTTCATATTTACCGCGTCCGCTTCTACTTTGGGATATCCTACGTTTTGTATACGTTTATTATTAACATTATAGCCGCTGCCGTCGGGTAAATCGGTTATAGCGTTTGCCTGAAAATATTCCAAAGTAACAGCGTCTTTTTCACTCTTCGGTCGAGCGATATTGCTCAGTTTTAAATCTGCAAAATTCCAGCTGCCGTCACCCGACTTTCCCACTATCCTTCTGTCAACATATAGTTTGTTAACCGCATCTTGGCCTCCCTCCGGCCGTGGCAAGTTAATAATCGGCTTATTTTTCGTATCGAAATAACCGTCTTTATTGGTGGTCAATAGACGTTCGTTTGCGTATTTTAAATTTAACGCGTCCCTCTCGTCTACGGGATATCCTACGTCTTGTACTCGATTATTATTAACGCTATAACGCTGTAAAAGTTTTATAGGTAATAGGGAATCGAGATATTCCTTTGTCACGACATCGTCTTTCTCTTTTGGAGTACTCAAACCCCCCAAGGGGATACCTTTAGTGTTGTACTTTTTAATCGTCTCGTCAAACGTTAAACACTTTTTACCCAAAGTACCCAGGTTGACAGCATCGCTATCGGCTACAGGTTCGCCTACATTACGCAACAATTTATTCTGAATATCATAGTGCCCCTCGGGCGTAAGGTTGTACCCCACGCCTTTAGGACCCTGTTTTTGAGTTACCGATGCCTCAGAGTAACGTCCGAATCTGTCGACGCTCATCTTATCAATGACCTCATTTTTCGGTTACCAAGACCTTTTATCAATCCCGCTTCCCGTAGTTCTTCCACGATTGACGCGATTTCGTTAGCATGACCCGTATGACCCGCGTCATTGGATACTAATAAGAGTCTCAATCGATCGCACAACTCGTTAGGATCGTCCCAGTACGCGTAACCTTTTCCACCATACGTTTTGGGCGGGAACAATTGTACTATAATTTTATTGTATTTAACCGACTTTGGGTTACGATTGTTCTGGCCCTGCGGTTCGTATTGTCTTTTGTGCGCGTTTGTTTTCAAGCAGATATCTTTGTAAGCGGCCAAGTCCGCCTCGGTGTACACACCGGCTTTGGGCGATCGTTT
>JAGFPH010003785.1:3024-13313 GCA_018207615.1 Philaenus spumarius
CCGTTCTCTATAAGGTACTTGTACATAATACTTTATACCTATCCGAATCAATCCCTGTTCGACCCAGCCGTGTGTTATATGTTTTTACTATACACTATAACAATTTTGGGAGTTCGTTTGAGTTCGGTTAAGTTCGGGTACATTTTTTACAATACACTATAATAATTTGGGGATTTCGATTAAGTTTGGTTAAGTTATATTACGAAAGTTCGTTTGGTTAGGCTTGGTCAAGTTCGGTTTATATCATTTTCTCATACTCTACAACACATTGTTATATGTTTGATCACACATTATATTATTCTATGTTAATATTTACTGTTATGGTCTGACCGATGAACAACATATATGCATATACAAACACACACTAAAAAAGCGTAAGATAACTTAGATTGCCTATACCTTTTAATATTACCACTATTAAGTATTTTGGAGCACCCCGTATATAGCAGTAAAAGTGTTACACACACTCAATGCTAACCGGATAAATATAACTTAAATTGTCGATACTTTTTAATAATGCATTCAACTGTTCGTATAAAAATAATATCGCTTTTTAGAATTTTGGGACACCCTGTATATATAGGAGTAAAATGTTCCACACACATATTAACGGCGTTGATATAAATTGTCGATACCTTTTAATAATGCATTATATTGTTTGTATAAATTATATAGTACCGCTTTTAAAAATTTTGGGGACCCTGTATATAGGAGAAAAGTGTTACACACATATTAACTGGGATGAGATAACTTAAATTGTCGATACCTTTTAATAATACGTTATATTGTTTGTATAAATTAAATATTACTGCTTTTAAGAATTTGGGACACCCTGTATATAGAAGATAAGTGTTACTCACACACACACACACCCTCACACGCACTAACTAGGTTAGGATAACTCCGTTTTATCTTTTAATATTACATTATATTGTTCGTATAAATTAAATATTACCGCTTTTACGAATTTTGGAGCACCCTGTATATATAGGAGGCTGCGAAAATGACTGCGATAAGATGGCGACGGATTATAAAAGTAGCGACGTCGTTTAACACCGAGGATACAATGCATATACCAATTTTTCCGATCATCCAGGCGTTTTGGAACACCCTGTACATATAGGAGGCTGCAATATATCGATAAGATGGCGAACTAGGTGGCGACAGATTATAAAAGTAGCGACGTCGTTTAACATTGAGGATACAATGTATGTACACATCTTTCCGATCACCCAGTCGTTTTGGAACACCCTGTACATATAGGGCGCTACGACAATGGCTGCGATATACTCCCAAATATTACAACACTGCAATCTGTTACACTTATGTACTCAACTTAAATATAGTAAACTAGAAATGTCGTCATGGCTCAAACGGCAAAGGCGTCTGTTTCTCGTACCAAACTCCATAGGTTCGAATCAACCTTCTGTACTAACATTTTTAAATAAAAAAGAAATAATCTAAATAAATATTGGTCACGTGGGACTGCAAAGATGGCGAAATCTCAGAAAAGCTGATTTATTCTGTTTTAAAAAGAAAATAATTTAATTTAATTTAATTTAGAAAATAAAAAAAATAAAGATGGCGGAAACAAAATGGCGGAAAAAGATGGCGGGCGGAAACAGTGGCCGGCGTCGGCGCCTCAAGGTCACCCTCAACGCCCATGTTACTCTCCTCAAGGTCAACACCTCACAAACGTTAACTATCCTCAAGGTCAACATCTCACACACGTTACACTGCTCAAAGGTCAAGGTCAAGGTCAAGGTTGATCTCAATCGGGGCCGACTCTACTTAAAGCCTATAATTTCCAATCCTATAGTAAACCCTATAGTTTAGAAATGTTTTATTTAGTAGTTGCAATGGGTTGCAATGGGTTCGTTGTGTTTTTAGTTTAAATTGTTTGTAAAAGAACCAATTTTAAGAAAAAAAGACCAACTGTTTTGACTTTTAAAGTCATTAAAAAGAGAAAATACAATAAAATTGTGTCATTTTAAATTAGATTATAATACATTTAAATAAAATAGTGATAAGGATTTTCTTTTTAATATAGAAAAGAGGGTAAATTTTACAAAATTATAATTTTACAAAAATCTCTCTTCTAATTTTACAAAAGGAGTTGCAGGAAACCAAACCGTAGCTAATGAAAAATACACAAGTACAAAATGGAATTGGACAAGGACAAACACAATAGTGCTATAGTCATTATATTTGAAAACCAATTCTGTCTATAAATTAAAATACATACTGCGATACTGAACGTTCCCAGTAGGCCTAGTATTCAATGATGGATTGCTAATGACAAGTTTGTCAGTTAAGTTTATCAATCACTAACTAGGCTTTGTACATCCTTGATTTGCCCGCAGGTCCATCAGTGCTGTTGACTACTGGAGTTTCATTATTCTGAATTTTAAGCCCTCTGCGTTACATCTATGCTCGATTTGAACCTTTGTACTTAGTTTATAAAAGTAGAGAACGTTTAGTGATTTATATCTGTTGAATTTAATATGCAAATTTGTTTTCTATTGTTGAGTAGAACAAAACAAAAACGATACATAACTAGTAGTTCTGTGAATAGTAGACCTCGCTCGTTGAAATAGCAAATGTGGTTTTGAGCTTAGGTTAAAAATAGTGTTCCAGTAATGAAGTAAGCAGAAGGTTTAGCCAGTGAAACGTTATTTTGCAATTCCCGCGATTCCGGGTTTCTAGTTATCGTTTTATTTCTTTTCTCGAGCTTTAACTGCTAAAGAGTTTCTTTTAGGGGCATTGTGTTTTATTTAGGTTAATAATGCGTAAGGTAGCTAAAAATATCGCGTTATAGAGGGACAACGTACAATTAAATATTTACATACTTAAATAACTAAAACTTAACAATGTTATTCCAATATTAGAAATAATGAAAACGAACGATGTTAATTTGTCGTGATATTGATCCCAACTCATGTACCAACACTTCCCACGCTGTCCAACGGTCATTTTGTGTATGTCCTTTATCCCCGCGAGATTTAATTTCTTTCTTCTTATTTTGTAATTCAAGTAAAGCTAGGTCAAATACTTTTTTGAAATAATAATACAGTTCAATTCTTTGATTTATTCTCTACACTATCTTATAGTAATTTGTCATTTTTGGGCAAAGGAATATATATTTCTTAAATTACTATTCAAAATAGGCCTAGTTTTGTTAGCAGTCTTGTACCAGGACCATACAAACTGGTGTTTTTAAAATAAGAAATTTGAAATTGATAAATATTTTTATACAGTTCTATTTAGAACTAAATTACGAAACTTTTTTACATTTAAGAAATAAATTATGAAAATTTTGTACTACTTTTTATGTAGGCCTAAAGTTGAACTTTTTCCTTTCGTTACTGAACATGCTTGTTTCTTGAGCTAGTACCTTTGTCAATCATTTTTTTGACCGGCATATATGAATTCTTTGAACCTTTGTCTACAAAAAATCTATGGAACACTTTAGAATTGGTTTAGAATAAACGTATACAAACACGGTTAAAATACAAAAATTGGGCAATTTGTAACAAATTTGAAGTTTACGACCGTTTTGTGAGCTTACCGTTAGAGATACGGAACAAAATCAAGAATACAATTTTGTTGAAAATCTAATATTTTATTAGCTTTTAAATTCAACTTACGGTTAAACCACAAACTGGCTTTGGAAAAAAAGCTTACACTGAGAGAAACGGTCCGGATGCCATTTTTATTTTATTTAAGGGGGAAGTAGGCAGTCTACCTTCGCCCGGGCAAGATGTACATAATTAGTGCCATTTGTTAGTGCGTTTTTTGTGTTTTGTGTTTTCGTGTTTCGTTAAATGTGTTTTACGACAATCTCACTAGTGAGAGGAATTGTTTTATTTAACTGTGTATTTTTATGGTATATGAATTAATGTGACCAGAAGATGGGGTAACCCGAAACTGCAGTCGTCACATAAAGCAACTTAATACAGGATTGAATAAGACGTATACAGGTAAATGTATACCTATTTAACACATTTTGATACTATATTTTAATCCGGGAGCTTACAAAATGAAGAAAAAAAAACCGTATATATACATCGCTCGGCATAGGAATAAAGGAACATTCATGCAAAAAATCATCAACATTGGACAAGGCGTTTGGCCGTAATCGTGAGACAGACAGACACACAGACGAAATGCCGAACGGTCGAGCTAAAAAGGAGGCCTCGCTTCGCTTGGTCAATAATCTGTAAACAAATATATGAAACACAAAAAATAGTATTCATTTTAGATTACAATTTAGGTAAAATATCAAACAAACATTGTACAAACAGATTTTATATGATTTACTGTCCGCCAAAATAATTGAAATAAAAAACTTGTTTCTAGTCGGCCTATAAAGGCTCGGGTAATTTTTCGAATAATTATTTCATTTACTTAAAATGCTCTAAACATTAGTCTAGGCGACTCTGCTTCTGACCATAATACGAAACAGTTGTTGAGGGATTTCACAGCAATAAAAGAAAGAGTCCAACATTCTCAACGGTTTACTACGACGCTAATGAATAATGGAAATGTGTGGCAAGAGGGACAAGCACGGGCCAGGTCAATCGGCTTATGTCTTGTTGGCTGTAATCATATAAAATGTGGCGCAGAGTTCAAACAAGGGTGGTTTATATTAAGGGGGAGGTTTTGGTGGGAGGTTTATACAGTCGAAGATTGTTAGTTGAAATACTTCACATTTTACGAAATTATTCGAATACTGTTTGTTATTTGTATATTCATCTTCTTTAAATGTAATCAAAAGAAAAGGTAAATAATTCGACCACGCAGCTGAACCGCTGACGTGAGTTGAGCAAATTTCCAAAATTCAGTTTATAGGCCTATGTTTTAGGGTTTCATTCAACAATTTGAGAAATAGGAATATTCACGACGGTGCTGAATAGCTGCAAAATGGTTCGCACGCCGTTCTCCATATTGGGAGTATTTTCAATACACAAAGCATTGCGTGCTTCGCACGCCATTCCGCATATGGGGAGTATCTTCAACACACAAAGCATTGCGTGATTCGCACGCCAACCACCGTATTGGGAGTATCTTCAACACACAAAGCATTGCGTGATTCGCACGCCAACCACCGTATTGGGAGTATCTTCAACACACAATGCATTGCGTGCTTCGCACACCATTCCAAATGTTGGGAGTATCTTCAACACACAAAACATTGCGTGCTTTGCACGCCATTCCGCATATTGGGAGTATCTTCAATACACAAAGCATTGCGTGCTTCGCACGCCATTCCAAATATTAGGAGTATCTTCAACACACAAAACATTGCGTGCTTCGCACGCCAACCCCCGTACTGGGAGTATCTTCAACACACGAAGCATTGCGTGCCAACCACGCGGTAGAATCCACCACATGGCTTTGAACCGGGTACTCATATGGCATTTTACGTTTTGATCGATTTGGCGAGCTATAAGGTCGCGTAAAAAAGCAAGATGTGCAGAACAACATCCTACGTTTATATTTGTAGACAAAACTCAAAAACAATTTCATTCTCTTAGAAAAAATCTCAAAAAACAGTTACTTCCGCTCAAAAATTGTGCTTCCGGTAGTTGGATTTTTTTGGCTAACGAACTAGTCCGGGCGACGTATACGACCAACATGTGTACCAAATTTGACCCAAATCGGACTTGAAATGCGTCCGCTAGAGTGCGAACACATATGTTCATATTTATATATGATTTTTAATGACACTCCAAAACGTGTTCTGGGGACCATGATCGGTGCTCATTTGCTACTTAAGTCTTACCATAAGGGTCACTGCAATAGCTCATTTTTCCTATGGAAATTCGCTAATAAAGGCGATTTGCGTAGCCCCAAAATTAGAACTGAAGAATTGAAAACTACAGTACTTTCCCATACACGAGGGATATAAAATGATGTGTACTGTATTAAATTAAATTTTGTTAAATAGGGTGTTATTTGATACATTTTTAGTTTCTCCAAACTATATGTAGTATATGGAGAAAGTATTGTTTTCGTCAAAATTTTCGAATTGAATTTTTAGCGGAATTATATGTTTTGGTGCTCCCTGAACCACCAAAAAAATTTTTATTGCAATTATCTGTGATGGCGCTCCCTGAACACAAAAGTATTTTTAGTGGAATTATTTGTTTTGGTGCTCCCTGAACCCAAAAAATTGTTTTTTTTTTTTTTGTGATGTCGGTCCGTGTGTCTGTAAGGATGTGTACAGAGCTGGAAACCATACCAACGGTCCGATTTTGATGAAATTTGGTATATGTAGGTGTAGTTCTAGAATATCTCCAGGTTTTTTTCAATTTTTTTTAAATCTTTGATTTTTAAGGGGTTTTATACCCCAAAAATGGTCAAAAAACGAGAAAAATGAAAATTTCTTAAAAACGGCTCTAACGATTTTGATAAAATTTGGTTTATTTGTAGCCCTTAATGTACCCTACCATATGCAAAAAACCACATCTTTCTAAAAATTCTCGTTTAGGTAATAATAATAATAACTGATTTTTGGGGGTTTTTGGCCAAAAAGGGGGTTGTTTTTCAAAAAATTTCAAAACTCTTTTTTCATACAGGTCTAATTGACATTTTTGTGCAAATTTGTTCGAAATCGATCAAATAGTTTAAATAATAATAATAATATAATATGGATGTGTGTTACATGCATCTTATATTTTCCATGGTAACATTTTCCTACTTTTGCAATTCTAAATAACCACCTCGTATGCTACTCTTGGGAAGGTATGAAGTTTCAACTTGGAGAAAGTATGTGACAGTTATCTGGTACCGTTTTTTATATGAGTCTTCAGTCTCAAGATATGTACAATTACGTAGAAGGTTAAAAAAAATGTACATGTGTATATAGTACAAATTTATAATAATCAGTACATAATTGGAGTAATTGTTTATGCAATGCGTAATTTCTCTGCGTAATATTTTCAGACATACAAACACCCGGGTTGTATATGCAGAATACAAGTAATGGACTAACAGAGGGTGACCTAAATAGACAATACTTCCTGGGGCTTTGCTATAGGGATTAATCACTATTGGATTAACTAAGTAGTAATAAGGCTTTGGGTCTTATTTAGGTCAGCACATTTCACATGTAAACGTTTCAACTATATATTTAAAGAAACAAATATAATGATAAAATACAAACTAATAACAGCTGTAATCTTCCGGTGATTATAAAAAAGGTTCGTCTACTTCGTTCATATTATTTCAGTTTTTAAAGTTACTAGATTTGAAACTACCTTACTCAAAATTAATAAATTCATTTAATTGGGTAAATTACGTTTATTTATTTACGTTCGTTTAATTAGATTTTTTGTGTAATAGATTACACTTGAATATAAAATGTAAACAATTATTAACTAACAGCTGTCGTGTTAGTTAAACGGATTGTTAATAGATGGCGCCTTTCAATAGGAATCGTAATAATATGAAGTATAGTACATGTTTTGTAACAAGTCGTGCTAATTTTTAGCTGTTACCTATTTTTCGTCAATAGCGGCAAACATAAGCTTTAAAATGCTGCTTGATTAATTAATTTTCATGAAGAATTAAGGGGGATATCGCTTAGCGACAAAAAAACACATTTGAGAAATAATATACAAGGATAGGCCTACTTCAATAGAACGTTTTTCATATGAACAGTAATGATTATTAATATTGCACACATTAATATGATTTAGTTTAATAATTTCTTAAAATCTGTCCCTTGAACAATACATAGGACTTGGAAAAAGTAGAGACTCAAAATGTGGACTATTTTTCCATGGAATACAGTAATACTCCAATTATCCAAACTCCAACTATCCGAATCGCTTTAAGAATTTCAGAAAAACAAATTGAGACGTACTGCGATTTGCAAAAATATTGAGTCTACGCGCGCTATTGTATATAGGCTTAAAAATGGCGCGCGTAGCACGCAACGCTACGTGTATTGAAAATTCTCCCAATACGGCGGTTGGCGTGCGAAGCACGCAATGTATTGTGTATTGAAAATGTTTTAACATGAGGGTAGGCGTGCGAAACACGCAATGTATTGAGTATTGAAAATATTTTAACATGAGAGTAGGCGTGCGAAACACGCAATGTATTGTGTATTTAAAATACTCCCAATATCGGGATTGGCGTACGAAGCACGCAATGCAATGTGTATTGAACATTCCCGCAATACGGGGGTTGGCGTGCGAAGCACGAAATGCATTCAGTATTGAGAATAATCACAATATGGGGGTTGACGTGCGAAGCACACAATGTATTGTGTATTGAAAATGCTTTTAACATGATGGTAGGCGTGCCAAACACGTAATGCATTGTATATTTAAAATACTCCCAATACGAGGGTTGGCGTGCGAAGCCAGATCAACAATAATGATCAACAATCAAGATAATTTCGGGATCAACAATTTGTTGTTGAAATTAAGTAAATTTGTTTTTATATATAAGTTTACATGATATTTTTCTTATGCCAATTTTTATTCTGAATTGAATTGTCTCAAAATTATCTTTCTGTTATAATTATAACTTATTAATATTATAAGCGTTTGAAAATGATCAACTATGAATGTAACTGACACAAGATCAACAAATATTGTTGCGAGGCAAATATAATATATATAAAGCAAAATAGGTATACACGTAGTTACCTCTTTTGGTTCGCCATAAGCAGACGATATTCTGTCAGGGTTTAAACAAACACAAACTTAATTCTCTAGTTTTACTTCAAGGAACGCCCACAATCCACATTTTTCATGGACAGTATTTATTAAAAGTTTATTAAAACGAAGTCTAAAACGTAAAAGAAGAAAACAGGATTTATGAATGCAATTTAGTCTAATCCCTTCATAATCTTCCAGAAGGGATTTCCAGAGCAGCAATAAAACGGTTACCCCTTACCCTAACGCTGTGGAGTGTGGAACTTAGTTTTGAATTTAGTACTTCCTTCTTATAAGTTTAATTGTAAACGAAGGACTTGGGACAATATCGAGTGTAAATGGCTAGAAATTTTGTTTTTAATTGTATTTAAATATTATTTACAAATAAGTACAATATTCTGAGCAAAGTGTTCTTATATTACTCAACAATTAAACAACAACCATTGCTTCCAAATTTAAGAACCACATTTTAAATCCTTTACAAATCCAACTGAATAACTTGAAATGATAAGTATAACTGCGTGGAAACTGATCACTTACTTACTGACCACTTACTAATAATAAATATAAAGTGCTTAGTGGTTACAAAATACGAAAATTTACAAATAATTTAAAAGAAATACAAACTTATAAATAGTTTTTTTAAACATTGCATTCGTTGATTTTAAATATTTGACCGTTTAAAACAGGCGTAATTAGCTCAGCCAATTTAACATGTGTTTGTACAATCTGCTTGCTTACTTTCCACCATAAAACTTCCATACACAGGCTATTTTCTTGTTGGCATTTTCATAACCATCATATTTTATACTTCGAAATGAAATTAGTGTTTGTAATTTTTGGTTAAGATTTTGTTTAAGAATAGGCCTTTTGTGTTTTATCTTCATCGTGACTACTTTTATATGTTACATTTTATAATAAATAAACTAGTGGACCCAGTAATGCTTCGCTATTGCTTGAATTTAAAGGGAAGTTATTCCATTTCATTACATTGACTTAAGTAATTGAATTGCAAAATAGTTTTTATGCCACTTAAGAATATACTACACAAATTTAGATTTATGGTTTGTAAACCTTTGTAGATGACACAGTAAACCTTTTGTTTGCTTTTACCTAATCTGTAAAAACTGATAGTTGTGAAGAATTGTAAAAAAACTGATTCTAAATTAGCCCAATTGGTTGCCAATAAACGTGTTTTCGTTCATTGTAGGCCTAACCTAAACTTATGTTCAGTTTTTGATCAAAATAAGTTGTTTTATATTTAATACGTAACAACTAATGTTTGAACTGAATTACAATATAGTAAGCATTTTTGGTAAATTTTTGTTTTTGTTTGCTTCAAGTTGGTCAATCTAACGTAAAAAGCTGTTAATTTTGAAAAAAATAATTAACTGACTACAAATTTGCTAGTAAAGTTGCTATGTTAATAAATGTAAACAAACATGTGTTGTCCGAACGCCTGTTTTTGTTGATTTTTGGACTTGAGTTCACACAAAAAAGAATATTTTAGATCAAATAAAACCTGAACACAAAATCTCACAATAAATACGTTTACTAACCTCAAACGCGTTTCAACGACAATGTCGCCATCCTCAGTGATGCACGGGCTACAGTAAC
>JAGFPH010003785.1:13413-31543 GCA_018207615.1 Philaenus spumarius
CGTGCTCGCACGCCAACCCCCAACGGAACTTTCTAAAAACATATGTTGTGTTTTATTTATAATAAAAGTGTAGTGTTAATAATAACCTCAAAACTAAGATGATAAATCATGTTAAATGTTCAAATCAAATTATTTCTTATTTTTTATAACAGCTATAACAATTTTAACAGATATTTTAAACAGTTATAATAATGGTTAAAATAACCAGCAAGGCTCAGGTCTACACTTTAAAACCCTAACCTAAAAGCTAGAAATACAAAAATAATTGCTTAAAATTTTGAAATCAGCTGTTAATGGAAATATTGGAGCAAACAGCTATATTATGTTATTTTATTCAATTGGTTGCAATGGTAATAAATGTAAATACATGTGTTGGTTTATCATTCTAGGCCTTACCTAAGAATTTTTTCCGACTAAATTTACAAATATTGAAATAAAAAAAGGTTTTTATCGAAATGAATTATAGCCTGTGTTATTTAGGGATAGTGAAGCTTTTTATTAGTAAAACTATTTTTTCAATCGGTTCAGTAGTGTCAGAGATTACCCCCTACATACAAACAAACAAACTTGACCTCTTTATAATATTAGTATAGATATAGACAATATACTGCAATAATCTCAATTGATGATGTTTTATTTAATCAATAATTTATTGATCTATACATTTAATACTGTTTACCATTTAAGCTTTGATGTTAAGATTTATCCCGTAACTTTAACAAGCGAACTAGCAAAACGGTCTTGGTATAAGTGATATACCACAGCCGTTATTAGTCTGACGGTTTTGAATCAGTTTGATTTGGTTTTTGATTTTAGTGTCAATCGACAGAGAAATGCTTAAGCTTGTCTGTGTTTAAATATCGTTTTTGTTGCATAATCTATGTTGTCCAACTATGTATACATGTCTAGAACAGCTGTTTACTTGAGTTAAGTTTATTGTTCTAATATTTCAAGGCTTTGGTTTCAGTCTGCATGTGGTTTTACCAAACTAATTGAGTGCGCCAATAAATATAGGTTTAGAGGTTATGCGTTGTTTATTTATGTTTTTATTTCAATTAAACACAATCTAAATGTAAAACTGGCATAATCGATCTTGGAGTAAAAATTATTTGGATATTGATGAAAAAAGTGTAAATATAATATATATAAGAAAACTGTAGTTTTTTAGTTACCTCAAAATCGTGCTTCTTTTGAATTGTGCTTTCAAGGTTGTTTTAAAAAGAAGCATACCATTTATTGTAACGTTTATGAAGTTGATAAAATTTCTTTTAAAGTTTTTAAAGATTTCCATACACTATCTTGTTTTAATTACTACGTTGCCTTCACGTGGCAAAATTTGGTTCTTCTGATTTAAAGTAGGAAAAATGAGCTATTGCAGTGGCCTTTATGGTAAGACCCAAGCAAATGAGCACCGATCATGGTCCCCAGAATATGTTTTGGGGTGCCATTAAATATCATAAATGTTTATGTATATAATATGTATGTCTACGTCGCTCGGACGAGTTCATAAGTCAAACAAATCTAACAACGTCGTCAATTTAATGTAATGACTCTTTGAAGTTAGGGCAAAAGGGCTTAAGCCAGAAATTGTTAACGGTGCAGGAAAAGCACTCAAAGTGTTGACAAACTCATGGCTTGCATTGCAGTATATATTATACGCGAGAAAAGAAGGGGCGAGGTAGGCAATATGGTAGCTCGTAACTCAAATGCTGTTTTCTTGTAAGTTCTTATTGACAAACCATAGCTGAGTGGATAGCGTGGCATCTTCCTGATCAGAAGATACCGGGTTCTAATCTCGGCTAGACCAGGTAACTTTTCATATATGTGGTTTGAAGGTAGGAGAGCGGAAGTAAAGCAAACGGTGGTTGGCTCGCTTCTAAGCTGACGGGATTATGACTAGTTACCTGGTCTCCGGCTTGGTATGTTTTGTATAATTTTTATAAGATATTTATGTATGTGTATATATATATATTTTTTTTTATTAAAAAATAAAACCACAAAAATTTGTTTTTTATATAACTTCGACTTTTTTACCACTGTAGTTTGACGGCATAACCATTGAAATCCCAAAACAATATACATTTTATTCCTACAATAGCAATTCGTTAAACATTTTCTGACTTAAGCCCTTTTGCCCTAACATCAAAGAATTATGTTTTGGGGTTAACTTTTAATATTACTTTATATTTTCAGCGATTTTCCCCATGATTTGTTAGAACTTCAGTTTTACTTTTAAAAAAAAGTTCGCCGTTTGCACTGATATTAATAGGGACGGAATGGGTAAACCTAGACTTTAATGGAAAACATCGGATATTTGATAAAGTCAGGAGAACGCTGAACGTCAAACTCTATTATGCTTCGTTAAAATGAGATGTTATTATTAATGGAGTTAAGAGTTTGGTGATTAATGGATGATTGATTGAACAGCTGACCCATATCACTGCCAACTGTTATGATTAAAAAATAATTCAGATTTTTACTTGTAGGCCTATGCCTATTGTTGTGGGAAAAATATAATATAAAATAGTAGTTTACGCAACGATTGTATTATGAAGGCCTTTAAGCCACGAGTGAGATGTAAGTTGGAACACGAGCGAAGCGAGTGTTCTAAATATCTCACGAGTGGCTTAAAGGCTGAATACAATCGTTGCGTACACTACTTTATCTACGACCAAAAATATACAGGGTGTAAAAAAATAAGAAGTGTGTAATAATTCTTCAATTTGATACCCTTTTAACAGGAGTGAAATTAACATCATTGAATAAATAGACCAAAGCGAACTAGGTTTCTTATCTTGGGCCAATTCCTCAAAATACGCAATGAAAACATTCTCGGAAAACGAACTAACACCATTTCTAGTTTTCCACTCCATAAACTGGTTATAAACCTTTTCTTAACGAAATTTAGATTTTTCTGACAAGAAATTGTTCAGAACCGAATTTGCTTTTGTATTAATTTCCTCTGGAGTTAAACAAAATTCATCACTATCACTCATGTTTGCGGAATGCGTCAACTCACGTTTGAGGTTAGTTACAATAACACACTAACATCCGGAACGTATGGGTACAATCAGCTGATGTAGGAATAGCGTCATTTTTATTACAACTCTACTTCCGTCAAATGACGAGCTCTCATTGGTCTAGAGCCTATTATGTAAAGTGACTCCTGTTAGGTAAAGATATCATTACCTAATCGGGTTGGCTTTTGGTTTGTAATGTACCTCTTTCTGATGTTACTTGTAATAGCGTTATTGGTGTTTATTGCAATGGTCGTATATAAAATACTAAAATTCATTTATTGGTAACAACGCTAAACACTGCAAATGTATATTTATTAAACGTTTACATATAGGCCTACTAATATTATAAAGAGGTAACATTTGTTTGTTTGAAAGTAGGGGGTAATCTCTGGAACTACTGAACCGATTTAAAAAATAATTTTACTAATAAAAAAGCTGCACTATCCCTGAGTAACATAGGATATAATTAATTCTGATAAAAACATTTTTTATTTCAATATTTGTAAATTTAGTCGGATAAAATCTTAGTTTATTCCTAGACTGATGAACTAACATAAGCATTTACATTCATTACCATAGCAACCAATCGAATAAATAACATATAAAACAGCTGTTTTCTCCAATATTTCCATTGACAAATGGCTGATTTCAAACTATGAAGCAATTTTTTTTATTTTTAACTTTTAGGTTAGGTTTTTTTAAAGTGTATATCTAAGCCTTGCTGGTTCTTTTAACCTTTATTATAACTACTATTATAAAATATAGGAAATAATTTGATTTGAACGTTTAACATTATCATCTTAGCTTTGGGGTTATTATTAATCCTATACCTTTATTATAAAGAAAACATAACATTATTATGTATAGAAGGTTCCAACGAGGTTGGCGTGCAGAACACGAGTGGTTTCCCCTAGTTTTTTCACATATTAAATACATATTTTCTTTTCTTTTACTTATAACTTCATAAACTTTGCTATTATTATTACAAGTACTAGATGAAAGAACTAAATTACTATATCCAATTTCCACACTCCATAGCTTTAGCTTCTCTAAGGGTAAGAAAAGGGTAAATGTTTTATTGCAGGCCGGGAAATCCCTTCTGGACGATTATGAAGGGATTAGACTGAATTGCAATCATAAATCCTGCATCTTTTCTTTTACGGTTGTTTACACTGTGAACAGTTCTAATAAGTTGTCTCAATTTAGAGAATATTGTTATGCCTGTAATGTAGGTTTATATATAAATATTATATAAACATGAGTCAAAGGTTGATTTTTCCCAAATAATTTGTAATTTCGCACGAAGTATTTTTGTAGTCTATACTAATATTGTAAAGAGGTAACATTTGTTTGTTTGTATGTAGGGGGTAATCTCTGGAACTACTGAACCGATTGAAAAAATTGTTTTATTAATAAAAAGCTACACCATGTATGAATAATATAGCCTATAATTCATTTTGAAAACAACACTTTTTATTTCAATTTTTGTAAATTTAGTCGGACAAAATTCTTAGGTTATGCCTAGACTGATGAAGCAACATATGGATTTGCATTCATTACCATAGCAACCAATTGAATAAAATAATAGGTAAAACAGCTGTTTGCTCCAAAATTTTCATAAAAACGGCTGATTTTAAACTTTGAAGCAATTATTTGTGTTTCTAACTTTTAGGTTGGGTTTTAATTAAAGTGTAGAACTGAGCCTTGCTGGTTATTTTAACCTTTGTTATAACTGCTGTTGTAAAATATACGAAATAATTGATTTGGACATTTAACATTATTTACCATCTTAGCTTTGGGGTTATTATTAATCCTACACCTTTATTGTAAGCAAAACATAACATGATAATGTGTATAGAAGGTTCCAACGGGGTTGGCGTGCGGAGCACGCAGGGGTTTCCCATAGTTATTTTTTTAATAAGGTAAAATTTTATGAACAACATTTTGATTAACTTTTTCAATACTTTTATTATGTACAGTATTTAACAAAATTTCCACAGACCATAAAAAACAAAGATAATTTTTGTTTATTTAACTACAGTTATATTTATTTTTAAGGTAACTAAATAACCCCCTGTAGTGTAACTTGTAGAGGATGTTTACTATGTCTTTAAAATTAGTATTCCGGTAGTTCCACAAACACAATGGTTTGTTTGTAAACTTATTATGGTTTTGTCTGGGAGAGGAATTTAAAAAGAATAATTTTTCTTAATGTCAATAAAAACAAATCTTTCTAATGTTTTTATGAAACACAAAACTAATATTATTTACTAGCACGTTTTCATGAACCCCCACTATCTTGCCTCTTCTTCGATCAATGATTAATCAAAACTACCTAATTCGGTTGCAATGTTTGATGGGCTACTTCGTTCTTGAATAATCCTTGTTCTACTTTCCTGAGTCAACACACACCAGAAATCATAATCACGACAAATAAAAAGATTCGACACCTTTATCAACATTAAAATGTACACAAGACTAACAAGAAAATCCGATTAGAATTTCTAACGTTTCGCGAAGACCGACAACATTTTCTTCAGAATCCGTTTGATTGTTGTCCTAAACTAATTCATCGGCTCCCAGACCATCAAACAAATAAATGTTTAATATTAAATAATTGTTTTTATTTTTTATTACTTTGTTTTAAACTTAAGGGGAGTGCGTATACAAAAATTCGAAAAAAAATCTAAATTTATTTTATTTTATTTTATTCATTGAAGTATTCTGTTTTAAAAATTTAAGGGTGTTTGGCCTATAAAAAATTTTAGCTGCTAAATTAAAAGTCACGCAAATGAGCTCGTGCGAATTCCTCAACATAGACCTACAACAAATTAATTTAGTGTACATTCTGGGATATTATGCTTCTGAGGTTGGCAACACTGCTTACTACTCAACTTATTATGTATTGGTTTTAATGAAAAATATTTATCAGGACCTGGAAGACCCAAATCTCTTAAAAAAGTGATTGCACCAAAGAACAAAAAAACCCAAACGAGAGCTTTAACAACGTGGTTTGGACAAAAATTCCCAAAAATATTTTTGTGAGACTTGGCACTTTCAGGTTAGGTGCGTATGACTCTGTGTTGAGCTTGAATGACGGGTGTTCAAATAAATAGGCCGCTTACAAACTGCTAGGCCTACAGTCATGTTCCAAAACAGTAAACACGCTTCGCAGTTTTGACATTTTGCGGATGAAAAAAGCCAAAACAAGACCTTAGCAGCCAGACGATCCAGACTATGTCGCAGGGGTGTTTTAACGATGCCACACTCATTCTAGATAAGATTTTACTTTTAACGCTAGTTCCCCGATAGTTCCGTTTTTATTGACGCAGGTACGTTTTTCTCAGGAACTATTCAAGATGGATGACATTTGTTTGGTCATAATGTATACTGTTTTCAACAAACACATGCAAAATCAAATCCATATCTTATCATTACCCTAGTGTCAAAATTTTAGATTGTATAAAAAAAATGTTTTTTCAAGTTTTTTTTTTCAAAACAATAAAGTGTATGATCCCGTTTTTGGAAAATAGTCAAACACCATATGTTTACTTAAAAAGGTGTAAATAATGTTCTGTTAAAATTTCAAATATGTAGCACTCATACTTTTTGAGAAAAATGTACCTAAAGTTGCTTAATTTAACATGGACCGGTATAGGGGTTATGCGCTCCTCTTAAATTTTCCCAAAGTGAACACGTACAAAAAACTCGATCAGTTGTATTATCTTAAAATTGAAAGAGTTATTGAAAGTCAACTGCGACGAATATTATTTATAGAACAGTTTTAAACTGCTGATTCATATGAACTCTTATATAGTTTTAGATTTTAAAAGATAGCATCACTGAAAATTTTTATAAAACCGCAAAAATCTAATGTTTTTAAAATGAAAACTAAAATACGCCAACCAAACATCAACTTTAAATTTGTTTTGTTACTTTCAAGTTATTAGGAGTATCCCACACGTGATACTCTGTATATTGTCGGAGAAAGAAACTGTGACCCACTTCTGTGCTTTGAAGGATTCCTTGCAGACATAAACCTATTTTCCGTATAGACAAAATTTATTGCAACTGTTCATAAAGTCCAAAACACAAAAGAAAAGAAACTGGATTTAATAAATGAAATTTAGTCTAAACCCTTCATAACCTTACAGAAGGGATTTCCAGAGCTGCAATAAAACTGTTAACCGTTACCCTTGACTTAATGTGGAGCACTTGTACTTGTATTTATTACATAGTTGCAATTTATAAAATACTAACTGGTTTAATAATATTTAATTTAAAAATTGTCAACTATAAGGGGAAGTATTTTTAAATTAATTAATTTGCTTGCTGGGGAGCACTCGGCTGAAATTCATATACCATGATTGCCTCTTCACTTGTAAATTCCTAACAATTTAAAAAATAAGTCGACAAAATGAAATTCTATCGTACAAAGAAGTTAAATTAATATATTAACACACAGTCGAAATAACACTGTATAGTGGATTGACAAGTTGAGAGGGAAACATATACGAAATTAAAATTATATTAAAGATCACTAAAGAATACCGTTGCGTGGCGGCCAATAGGATGGGCGCGCAGCGTTGCCATATCTACAAGCCTCGAACACTCCTGGTATTTATCGCTCGAGGCTTGAGCGCACAGTTTAAAGAATTATAAATGCGTTGAGTCAGCCGCGTTAGATAGAAGCGTGGAAAGAACGTGACAACGTCGCACTAAGGCGATTGGAGCGTCCAAGGTCTCGGTGTACACGAGCCAGTCCCTCAACGGTATTCTTTTTTGTAGCACTTTTTTGCAGTGCTTGGATATAAACTGCATGTTCTTCTCTTGTTTTCTGAACTTTGTTCTCAAAGACATTACTGGTAAACATAATGTCGTCGTCAGAAACGCAGAAAGTGCTTTAAACTTTATAAAAGTTCTCACCCGGATGTAGTCGTTTTGTTTTCTATCACACAGTAATTGTTATTCTTCTGTTTATTATAACATTGTGTAATATTAGTTAAAAATATTTAATCAATTAAAAAATTAAAAAATGGTAATGTACACTTAATAAATAACGGCTCAAATTTCTTTTAATTTTTGAAGTGACAACTTGTATAGACGCACCGCGTCCAAATATTTTTGCGGGCGGTGAATTGGATTTTACCCTCAAGCATTTTCCGCCACGCTCTACTATATATAGTACGCACGTGTAAATAGTTTTCTTGGTAATACATCTCTGAAATGGACATTGTGCTACCTCATTTTGTAAGTTGTTTTAAAATAGCTTACTTGATTATACCTCAGAAATGAACATTTTGCTTCCTCGTTTCATACATTGTGTAAAAATAGTGTACTTGATAATACCTCTGAAATAGACATTGTGTTTACTCACTTCATATTTTTTAAAAAAATAGTTTACTTCGTAATACCTTTGAAATGGATATTGAGCTTTCTCATTTCGTAAGTTGTGTTAAAATAGTTTACTTGATAATATCTCGGAAATGGACATTGTGCTTTTTCATTCCATAGGCTAACTTGTTTTAAAATAGTTTGTTTGGTAATACCTTTTGAAATGGACATTGTGCTTTCTCATTTTAAAAGTTGTACTAAAATAGTTTTCTTGCCAATAACTTTGAAATGGACATTGTGCTTCCTCATTTCGTAAGTTGTTCTAAAATAGTTTATTTGGTAATACCTCTGAAATGGACATTGAGATTCCTCATTTCGTAAGTTGTTCTAAAATAGTTTACTTGGTAATACCTCTGAAGAAATTAAAATTGTGCTACCTCATTTCATATATTGTGTAAAAATTGTTTACTTGGTAATACCTCTGAAATGGACATATGCTTCCTCATTTTGTAAGTTGTGTTATTTTTATATTGTCACATTTAAAATTTAAATCTACAAATTTTTAAATAACATAAACAAGATTGTCTAACAGTTTTCACTTCTGTCGGCAGTCCTACGACAGCTTTTTTTTAAATACTTGCTACCTAATAGTAAACGCTAGTTAAGCTTTTAAAAGGCAGTTAAATCCATAAAAACATTTATTATGCTTGAGAAAAACTAGAAGATCAGAATGACTAAGAGTATGTTTTATTAGATGAGATAATTAATTGATCATAATAAACCGATTTTAGTGGTAGACCAATACGTCCAATTGGAGATAACTAAATTTAAATTACATCCCTTCTGCGACTCCGTGCAGCCTTACTTGTCCCTCGTATTGAAACATATGTTCCATCATTACATAATTGAACTTAATTAAAATGTTTACATTGCAAAACAACACAGGGCAGTTGGTCGCCCGCTAGATGCTAGATAGCGTAGTCTTCTACAACGTAAATATACAATTGTGTTATCTCTACTAATATTATGAAGAGGTAAAATTGGTTTGTTTGTTTGTATGTAGGGGGTAATCTCTGGAACTACTGAACAGATTGAAAAAAATAATGTTACTAATAAAAAGCTACACTATTCCTGAGCAACATAGGCTATAATTCATTTCGATAAAAACATTTTTTTATTTCAATATTTATTTGTAAATTTAGTCGGAAAAAATACTTAGGTTAGGCCTACACTGATAAACCAATACATGGATTTACATTTATTACCATAGCAAGCAATTGAATAAAATAATAGATAACAGCTGTTTGTTCTAATATTTCCATTAATACCTGATTTCAAACTTTGAAGCTATTATTTGTTCTTTCTAACTTTTAGGTTAGGCTTTTATTAAAGTGTAGACCTAAGCCTTGCTGGTTCTTTTAAACTTTATTATAACTGCTGTTATAAAATGTACGAAATAATTTGATTTGAACATTTAACATTATTTACCATCTTAGCTTTAGGGTTATTGTTAATCCTACACCTTTATTATAAAGAAAACATAACATGATTATGTGTATAGAAGGTTCCAACGGGGTTGGCGTGCGGAGCACGCAGGGGTTTCCCCTAGTGTGTTATATAACTAATTGAGATTCCGTATAGGGCTTATATTTCCCTACAAAGAATACGGAATATACTCAGATATTGTTGAGAAGGTTTTATCTGCATTTATTACTTGAATTTATATGACTACAGCAATCGCTACATTCATAAAAAGCGTCATAAATTTTGTAAATAAATATAACATTACGATGTGCGAAAGTTTTAAACTGTGTACACATTCTTTAGTTTAACGTAACAAATGCATTTAAAATATTTAGTTTAATTTGTATAGTAAAATTATTTAAAAAATTTTACAATACCAACAAAAATAATTTTAACATTTCTATTAAATATTATATTCAACTAGTGGACCCGGCAATGCTTAGCTATTGCTTAATTTTAAACTTTGAAAGCCTGTAATTCGTATCCCGTGTAATTCAACATCCTGTAATTCGTATCCCGTGTAATTCAACATAGGCCTAATTATTGTTACATATAATTAATAAAACAACTGATTTGAATCAAAAGTTTATGAAATATAATAATTCAAACATCTAATATTACAATTTAACATTATATTATTGTTACACATTATAAATAAAACAGCTTATTTGGACCAAAGGTTTAACACAATTTTAGGTTAGGCCTATTATTATAAAATCAACACACTTGTTTTGAAAGAGTTTTGAATTATCACCATAGTAACCAGAATAACACATTAGCCTAATAAATACGAATCAGCTGTTTCATCTTTTATATAGCTGCTTATGGAAGGGATGAATTTTCGCATTTCTACCCTTTAAATTAAAAATTTTGCAAAATCCTTTCTTAGTACGCCTCTACATTATTGGACGGATGTACCTTCCAAATTTCAAGTCTCTAGCTTTAATAGAATCGGCTCTGCGTTGATCATCAGTCAGGACATTGCATTTTATATAAGAGATTTGTAATTTAATTCAGAATAATCAAATAAACCTCATTTTTAAAGGCGTTATAATTTTAAAAATAGTTTGTTTCAGTTTGTATGGAAATTATTATCTTTATTTTTTATTATTATATTAATAATAATGTTCGTAATAAAAAAATACATAGTTTCGAGTAGATAAATTAATTTTTAATAAAATGAGAAATTCTGCGGACGAATTTTCTCTTCTGTTTTTTACTTTATAAAATGTTTGTGGCAAAACGGGTTGAGTGAGGTTTGATCTAATTAATTATAATCTCCCTCTCCGTACCACCACAGGAATTTTATTTCTAAATTTAAAATCAAAGCAGATTATGAAGCCTGTTTACAATCACTGTACACTGTAACAATTTAATTGCTTTTACCTTCGACTTCCAAATGTTATTTCTGATTGGATTTGGTTTAATTACTTTGTTTAAAAAATTGCAATTATTTTTTAAAATATAACATACATTATTAGACATCACGTAACTATTATCCGATAGTTTTGAAAGCTACACCATCCGATAGGAAATCAAAAGGGGAACAAAAATGGTGTCAAGACTTTTGTTTGTTAAAATGTACGGTTTTTGAGTAATTTAGGTTTGAAATTTTAAAACAGCCGCCATTTTGAAACGCATGATTGGACATGATCGTTTATTTTTCCTGAGATAGATCATTCTTAGGTCAAACTTTATGCCAAGTTTGAACTCAATCAGTCAAACATTTCTCTAGATGTGAATATTTTTGTAAAAAACAAAATGGCGGATATCTGAAAAACGAAGCGTTTTTTGGAAAAACAAATTATTCTTGATTTTTTTTACCCACAAAACCTTTTCCCAAATTTTGGCTGTTTACTTAAGGGGCAGCCTGAATATAATTAATATTAGTTTCATGATTTTTGTATCCGAGTCACTTCATAAAATGAAATAAATACAAGAAATTACAATAGTAATTTACCTGATTGTTAGTCCGTCTTGTGACTTACGTAATCTCACTATACTTTATATGAATCGCTATTCAGGGCGTCATATGTACACACACAAACACAAACACATTAATAACACAAAGTAAACAGTTCATAAGTTATATCATAGACGTTAAGATGGTGTACACCAACCGGCTCAATCCGTGTCGCGCTATACCAACACAGTAAACACAACCATTTTTTGCTTACGTATGCTGTTATTATCTTTAAGTTAACTATTATCCTTCATCCGAATGCTTTGACAGTTACACCATCCGATAGGGAATCAGAAGGGCTACAAAAACGTTATCTTGAAATTTTTTGTTAAGATGTACGGTTTTTGAGTAATTTAGGTTCGAAATTTTCAAACAGCCGCCATTTTGAAACGCATGATTGCATATCATCCGTCATTCTTCTTAAGATGAATCATTGTTAGGTTAAAGTTACTGCCAAGTTTGAACTCAATCGGTTAAACCGTTCTCTAGATATGAATTATTTTGTAAAAGATACAAAATGGCGGATATCTGGAAAATGAAGCGTTTGTGGAAAACAATTTATTCTTGATTTTCTCTTTATTTTGACCCGTAGAACCATTTCCTGAAATACTTATCTTTATTTTTTGAAGTTTGAATGTTCACTTATGTATAATTATTATGCATAATATTCATAATATTATAAGTTTAAAGTATAAACTGCATATTTAATAAGTTAATTAAATTGCAATTTAAAGTTTATTGAACGATATAAATTACCATTTAAAGGATTATGTATGATATGGTTTGTATGCTACACATGATTTGCTTTTTACCTCAGTGTGGTCTACCTAAACCCAATCAGTAATAGGCCCAATTAATTAAACGGCACGCTTTCATGCGCCTCCATTCTCTTGCCTCCTGTTCTACCAGTACTTAATCAAAACTACCTGTTTCAGTTGCAATATTTTATATGCTACACCTACCTTGAGTAATCCTTGTTCTTCCTGAGTCAACACACACCATAAAACAAAATCAACAACGCCAACAACATTAATACACACAAAACTAACAAAAATATCCGATCAGAATTTCTAACGTTACACGAAGACCGACAACATTTTCTTTAGAAACTATGTGATAGTTGTACCTTCCTGTGGACGCAGGCTAGCCAGACTTTTACTATACATTATGGTGACCGCTAAACCATGAGTCTTTTTAGCTGTGCAATAATTTCTTTACTTTACCGATGTGGGAAGTGGGTGTCATAAATAATTTTCACTGAAAGTAATATACCGGCTGTCCAAAACGTACATCCCCCACCCCTCTTAACTTTGGAACTACAGTAGAACTCCAATTATCCGGACTCCAATTAACCGAATCGCCAATTATCCGGATCAGATTTGAATAAGTTCATAGTCAAACGGATGCGAGACTTGGCTGCGCGGAATCGATTTAAGGTAGCAAAACAACTGACTCTGCCTCGTATGTTCAAAATATAATGTATTTTACAGTGCTTTAGTATTGTTTGTAAATATTACGTAATGTAAACATTGTAATTGATATTGTTTTTTCATAATAAGTACCGTAAATATTCTCTATTGTGTTTTGTTTACGTTTTTCTCCTAAAAACGGGTTTTTTTTTCGAGAAAAATCCAATTATCCGGATTTTTGATTATCCGGATCGGGTCCGGTCCCAAATAATCCGGATAACTGAAGTTCTACTGTAGTAGAAATAAATAAATGAGCTTCGGGATATATGACAAAAAGTGATAAATTTTGGTGTAACATAAATTTCACCCCTAACCCCAAAATCGAGGGGTCGAGAGGGTAATTCAAAAACGTTAAATTCAAACCCCTATCAAGTGATACCTCATTTTAAAGGGCTTGATAAATGAAGAAGTATGGCATAAATTAGAGGTATCTATGTTAACCTTATCGAAAATTGCATCCAGTCAAAATTTAAAACATTTTGTTAACACTGATTTTTAGTAAGGTCCGTTACAATACCTTTCATTGGTAATAAAGCTAAAGACTTACTGGATGTTATTATCACTGGATTGTTATCAGTAGTTGTGCTTTCAACGTAGAAAACTGATATACAATTTGTCAACATATACCATCAGACTGATTGTTTCCCGTGCGAAGAACGGGTACAACAGCTAGTTTAGTTATAATGCTCAAAATAAATAAACTAGCAAAATTTATTTGAAACCTCGCGAAACAAAAACTTGTGGAAATACTATTACCACTAAATTACAAATGGAAATGTACGCAGCGAGAAAGTCGACGTAATAAAAGGTCAGCTTTTCTATCTGGCGAGTATGCAAAACTGGCAATTAAAGTGGAGTCCATTCGGTCGGCGCACTCTACATTGCATTTAGAGGGTTGTATTTACGCAAACCTTGTATTCTTACGGCCAGAATGTTGCCGATAGGAAAACCGTTTTTAGGAAATTCAAAAATATCTTCCGCATTATTTATTGCTGCCAGTTCTAAGTGTCTTAAAATAATCCAGGTGGGCTTAAAACCACACGGGAGAAGTGCAAACTTCTGTGACGATTTTCTGATTTGCATTTCAAAAGTATAGAAAATATCGAATAAAAATACAATTTCCATTTCAGAGGTTTTTACTAAGTAAAATATTTTAACACAACTTACAAAATGTGGAAGCACAATATCCATTTCAGAAGTATTACCAAGTAAACTATTGTAACATAACTTACGAAATAACGAAGTAAAATGTCCATTTCAAAGGTATTACCAAGTAAACTACATACTCTGCAATGTACACACTATATATATATCACTATATATATAGTATTATAGCAAATAGTAAATGGTGACGGAGTAGAGCTTGACGGAAATAGCGTGACGGTAACATCCGATTCACCACTAGCAATTTTTAGGCGTAGTGCGCCTATAGAAAAAAGTTGTTCAAAATTTAAATTTTATATTGTGCATTGTTTAAAATTTTATTGTGATTTTAAAATTAAAATATTAAGAAAAATAAATTTTGTTACAAATAAAACTATTATTTCGGTCATTTAACATTTTTATTTTTACACTTGGAGTTATTGGTGCACAGGACAATATTTGTACAGAAAAATGATGTTAATTATTAATTAAACATTTCTGATTAATACTATATAATACTATATATGATTACTATGTAAAATGATCATAATTGTGGGTTTTATAGATAAAAATGTTAATTATTACGTTACTACTAATTAGAACAAAATGTTTAAAAAAATGTATCATCGAACATAGTAGTTAACTACGGTAGGATTTTAAAAGATTGTACTCAACTGGATTATAATGTACAAATGTTCAAACTATCTCTAATAAAACAAAATTAAGTTATTATTATATTTACGTAAAAATTGTTTTGTTTCTAATAACAAGAAAATTATTTTTAATTTTTGCTGTACTCATAATCCCAGTGTAATATTTTAGGGTAAATCACTAAGAGTCAGCAGAGAGTTAACTTTGAAATATTTCAGCAACAACTCTTGTCGCCCTCTAAATAAACGGTACCAGGAACTGGCACATACTTTCTCACAAACATATTTAAATTACTAAACAGATTCACAGTGACTTGTAGGGTGGGGTAGGAGAGATTTTTTTATTAAAGTTGGAGATTAACTAATAAATATTATTATTATTATCTAGAGAGAAAACTATTAGATCGATTTCGCAAAATTTGCACCAAACACGTCAATTAAGACTTTATAGATGCACGTAAAAAGGTTTTGAAATTTTTTGAAAAACAACCCCCTTTATGGCCAAAAATCCCCAAAAATCAGTTATTATTATTGTTATTAGCTAAAGGAGAATTTTTAGAAAGATGCGGGTTTTTGCATATGGTAGGGCACATTAAAGGCTACAAATAAGCCAAATTTTTATCAAAATCGTTAGATCCGTTTTTTTATAAAAAAATAATAATTGATTTTTTGGGGGTTGTTTGGCCAAAAAGGGGGTTTTTTTCAAAAATTTTCAAAACCCTTTTTCGTGCATTTATACAAGCCTACTGGTCATGTCTGGTGCAAATTTGGTTAAAATCTATCAAATAGTTTTTTCTCTAGCTTTGTATACTTTTATTAAAGTTGGAGATTGACTAATAAATATTATTATTATTATTATCTAGAGAGAAAACTATTCAATCGATTTCGAACAAATTTGCTCTAAGTGCAAAAAGTGCAACAAGTGGCTCTAGATCGGGTCATTTTCAAGATAACAAGCTGAGACTCAGCATAAATGTTTAAAATATATATTTTAACTCCTATGTCAAGTTTCAATTCGATATATTAAAATTCGGCCAATTTAGAATGAGCCAACGCTTCATATATGAATAAGATGTCCCCTTTTAGTGATTTCCCCTGCTGCAAAATACATACCTGCATTATCGAATTTTTTCCAGACAAACCATTGCTCGGACGAAATAAATACTTATGACCTTTTTTGTTGAAAAATACCTCCCCTAGACGGTGGTATTTTTATTTTCCTCTATCTTCATCCCAGCTCGAAATATTAAGGATAATCTAAAAAAAAATTATAATCGATTTTTTTTCGACTTTGGGAAATCGATAGACTAGTAAACTTTTTTTTATGTTAATCTACATACTTTAATGTACTTATAAAAAAAAAATTCAGCCGTATTGCAAATTACTGGTAGTTTTAACCTATACCGACTGGGCTACTATAGTATAGTGAGAAAGTAAAAGAGGTTACAATTTAAAGATGTGCATAATATTTTAGTGAAAAGTTTTGGATTTCTGTCATTAATATTTCAATGTTATTGTGACGTTTGACATTTTTCTCAAACCTGTATATTCTATGATAATATAAATATAAAAGTATTTATTTAATAAATTTAATTAAAAACACAAGAGTAGTTCCCTAGATTTAAACCCGAGTCTGATACAATTTCGTTACTTTGACTTTATGAATATACATACTTTTTAATTAAAACAAAAGATCACCAGAAAGCTTTGATCACAGTCCAGCTTAGAGTTACCATAAAGGTTTGTAATTGACTTATTTTCTGCTTTGTTTAATTTTTTTTAAATATTCACCTATTACCACCGATAGAGAAATTGTGTAACTTTTTTTAATTTATACATTTAAAATCAATTACTCGATGACAACAGAACGGTTAATTGATCTAAATGATTTAATTTTACCTTTCGGCCTTTATACCTGTAAATAGTCGGTCTCGAGATGCTTTTAGAAAATATCTGTTAAACTATTATCAAAGTAGAAACTGAATTGTAACAAAATAACAAAAACTAAAGAAGGATACAAGTTGTTCTTGATAAGATGACTATCAACAATCTGTTTTAGGTTTATAACTTATGTTTATAATAATCATTTAACATTAAATTTATAAGATATCGGCCTACTTGTAATTTATTTTCGTAAAGTTCCCCCCCCCCCCCTTAACTTTGGAACTTTGGAAATTAGGCTAGTCGAAGTTGAAAACATCTTATTAACATAGAGTTTTAATTAGCTACGTTACAATACCTTTCATTGGTAATATAGCTAAAGACTGCCTTAAATCTAAATTTAGATTAAAAGCTCATAATCACTGGATGCTATTATCACTGGCTTGTTATCAGTAGTTGTGTTTTCAACGTAGAAGACTATATCTAGAAACTTCAAGTTTATTCGTTCCTTTTAAGCTTATGCCAAAGTATGTAAATATTGGTTTAGTTCTAGATTTTGAATGACCCTTTAATTTCATTAAATAACACGCAAAGAACCATTATTCCTTTCCACTGGAACATAGGGTTTTTTAACTTAATTAAAATTGTGTTAACATAGGACATTTAAAATTTCACTGGCCGCTATTTTCGACACGGTTAAAATAGAGACCACCATTTTGTGCCATTCTCTTCATTTATGAAGCCCTTTAAAATGATGTATCACTTAATGGGGGTTTGTATTTTAAGATTTTTGAACTACCCTCTCAACCCCCCATTTTGTGGTAAGAGGTGAAATGTTCGGTTTCACCAAAATTAATCTTCCATTGTCATATAAAAATACCCCGAAACTCATTTATTTTTTTATACTTGTTCCATAGTTAATGAGGGGGGGGGACTTTTTGGGGATACTCTGTATAATAGGCCTCCTTTCCCCAAAACTTTGCATTTAATATTTGTTGAGTCAGATAATTTTTTACAGCTATTTTACGTTTCACAATTTAAATTTTAAAATTATGTTTTTTAAATATTTATTTCACTGTTTTCGATGAACAATAACACGTTTTAATGAAACCTACCGTCCAATTATATTGACACCTGATAAGTTTG
>JAGFPH010003785.1:31643-49515 GCA_018207615.1 Philaenus spumarius
CATCTCGACCAAATCCGCTTGGAATAAATCCGTTAAACCCTTCAAAGCCACACGCCTAGTTTTGAAATTTCTTCTTGCGGGCTTATGAAGCTCCGCAGCAATAGCACGTCTCACGTCCATCGTTCGACTGAAGGGATTATCAAATTTGTCGGGGTATGTAAACCCCCGAAGGGGTGAAGCAGGCCCCCACCCGCCTGCTTCCGTGATGCCCAACCATAAATTTTGGCATCTCCGTTACAACACATTCAGCCTTACAGGTTTTTACACCGCTCCAGAGGGCCATTCAGTCTTACGAGTTTTTACATACACACACACACACACACATACTAACACAGAGTTCAACATATCTCTCTTTCTTGGCGCGGGATTTTAATGTAGCCATACGGCAGCGAATCGTATTCACCATCTCTCTTTCTCTTTGCACCAGTGATTTTAAACATTTTAGTTTCGCTCACGGTTATGACCTCACGATCCTTTGTTCTTTTTATACGAGTGTCTGTAACAGCGAGCGGTTCGTCCTCTCTATCTAGTACCATCCGTTTCATTGATTCAAAATTCACCACACCCGAAGTGCGAAGGTTCAGCGATAGGCCTTTTACTTTACAAACAGTCACAGGGTCATTGGATTTAGTAGATAGAACTTTGTAACTGTAGGTTTTTGGACCGCCTGATACAAATTCTGTAATGAACGACCCCGCCCCGTAGTCGGCCAGTTCGTCAGTCATTTGTCCGAGATAATCTCCAGTCTCTACTTTGTGTAATCCTTCTCTGTGCAGATAAATAACAGAATCAGTATCATAGTAGGCCACCTGAGTGTCTAAGGCGTCCAGGTAGTCGTACAATTTAAGTCTTGCATGAGCAGTAGTGAACGCAGCGAGTACCACGTTCACAGTAGGGAGTACTTCGCAGGAGTCCTCAACATATTGCCAGTTTACTACAACTACATCTTCGTTCACTTCTTGGATATGGTTTACGTCTACGGACGGACTGACTAGCATTTTAAACAATTCCGAAGGCTGTCTTACTATGGATGTTTTTGTTTGATTTTCCCTCTGACCGAATTTACCCCAGAATGAATTTAACATTAATTTTGCAAGTGACCTAAGCCCCTCATTTTTACAAATTTTATTAGGATCGAGTTTAATATTTTCGTTTGTAAAATAATCTTCTATATACTTTGCCCTGTCTTCTTCAGATTGACACCACCCTGGATACCCTGAGGCCTCCTGTTTGATTTTTAAAAATTTATTTATAAACCCTGTGAAAAGACCGTCCCCGTTGTCAAACGACGCCATTTTATATTCCCATAGCTCGTACATCTCAATAATAACGTAACCCTTGTCCACAGCTTTTCGTATTTCGTCCATAGTCCAAGTACCTGTCAATACTCGTTCGTCAATGTTATGTGTACACTCCCCTAGTAAATTTTGTCCGCAAGTTCGACACAGAACAAACATCAGTTTTTGATTCATCTTTGCAGGAAGTACAGGATGATACAATTCACGAGGAGGGAGTATAGTGCATTTAAGAAGTCCGTCAACAGTCATACCTTGTTTCCTACACTCGCCATCGCCTATATGTATTTTTGGGTGACCTACAGGGTATTTACCGTACTTGCAAACCCAAGGATAGAGCGAACACACGTCTACGTACTGAATCGTTTCGCCTTCCTTGCATTTCGTGTACGATTTTGTATTACCCGTTCGGCCACCGAAAAATGCATCTCGAGGGTTAAGGGGTACAGTGTGCATCATGGGGTGAGAATCAAGGTAAGCCATTTCAACGTTTCGGTGTTTAAGTTTGCGAAAGTCGCATTCCCACATTTCCACGACTTCATGTCGAGCGAGTTTAGCGATTTTGGCTCTTGTTCTCGCTAATCGCGCATTGTGCGTGTCGGACGGATCGTCTTTAAGAGGTTCATTGCGGCTGTGCGGAAAACATTTAGGGCATCCGTGCCAGTAGCAGCCGTGGAATTCGAAAACTTTTCCGTCGCACACTCCGTCCACTTTCACCCCATCGACGACAACTTCACGACCTCTACCAGCGTGATCCATACGAATCCCTCTCTGATCTTCCTCCCAAGTCAACCATTGTAAAGCGATTTTAGACTGGAGGTCGACAGATCGGTATCCAATTTTAAAAACAATTCCTATCGTGTTTGGTTTTAGGAAATTACGCCTGAACGCGAGGTTGCATGCACTTGCTATTGTCACGGCTTCTAGAAAAGGGTCAACGTTACACTCTTTAAGAAATGAGGCTCTGAATTTAATACACGCTTGAGCCAAAATGTCTACGTCCGAAAGGCAGTACTCAAAGATTTCCTTTTGAAAGTCAAACTCGTACTCGTTACGAATCTGTTCGTCATGCCATTTCGTAAAGTCTTTGTATCCTTGGTCAAACATAGAGTCGGGACAATAAAACTCTTTAGAGGGGATAGGACCTACATAATATTCATTGGCCAATGTGTTGAACAGATTTGGAAAGTAGCCTTTCTTTTTTTCAGGAGGTAGATCGAAAGCTTTAGGAAGTTTGGATAGAGCCATGGGCATGTAGTTCAAAGAATCGATAAATTTAACATTATCGATCTCCATGAGGATTACCTTTGTACCGCGTGTGATCAGTTCGGGGGTGAATTGAGTTTTTTCGAGCACGTATTTAAGGAGAAATTGAAAATCGAACGATTGTCCGTTATGTGCCAGGATACACACTTTTTTGTATGCTTTTCGCACTTCCATAACGTACGACATAAAGTCGTTGACGGGGTCATCTCTGAAAACTCGAATACGATCGAGACAATTTTGACACGAATCACCGTTTATACATTTCCAGCAGAACTGTTGGGATATGCACAAATTTACTCGATGAACGTTGGCTGAGTCAAGTACCTCGTCTTGACGTGTCTCTAGATCAAAGAAAATGAAAAGAAACCCCTCGGACATAGGTTTCCTATAATCGACTTTCATGTAGCACCTGTGATTCGGTTCCATGAATTCATTGCACACTTTACAATAAGTTTCACCGCACACATGTTTTGAATGTCGCTGTTGTTTAATTATCATTTTCTCGCAACTGGGGCACTTTTTGACCGATTTACATATATTTTTTAAATGTGCTGTGAAACAGTCTCTGTTCATAAACTTTCTGTTACAATCTCCGCAATAGATCCCATCGTTTTCCAACAAACACGGCGGAGAACGTTTGCAAGAGTAACAGGTGGAGGAACATCTGTGCTCGTAACGATGATCGAAAGGAATGTGACACGCTTCACAGTAAAATTTGCAAGCAAAAGCGGCGGTCAAACTAGTAATTACGTTGAAATGACCTTTGTGAAAAATTAAATTTAGTCTGTAGCGAGGATTTTGCACTTCGCCTTCGAAATAAATATCACGGCCTTTATTCCCGTAACTGTACACCGTAATTTTGTGTAGAGGCAAATGATTTTGAAACTGATGCAACACTCGTACCCCTGCACCTTCGTCTGTGAATTGAACTCTTGCATCGAGCATAAGTTGTCGGGCTCTAAGAGTCTGTCTGTTACATCTATTCATACGTATAAGTTTATAGTCCTTGTCTTTCTCCGCATGAGCTATAGCAACTACGAGTGAGCACGGTAAACACAAAGAGTCTGTATTTTTTATAACTACAATACCTTTTCTCGCACTACATTCTTCATCGAAATTATTATACAATCCGGGTCTAACTTGACCTCGACCCATCGGTACTTTTACTTTTGTACATTCTACTTTAAATGTATCGCAAGAAGTACAAGCCGCGGAGTTACTCTGTATAATACCCCCGAAAATGTTCCACAGGATATCCGCAGACACTTCTGAAGCCCGTCTGAAAGCTAAAAAATCCCGGTTCCTTATTTTTAAAATTGAGGCTCCGCAAAGTAAACCCTAAATAGTCTTCGTCAGTCATATCCTTTGTCATAATCTCTACAAGTTCGTTCAAACCCTGTCTAATCCAATGCATTTCTTCAACACCTTCGGGTGGTGAATTAAATTTGAAAACAACTTTGGTACCGTAGAGTCGGAACTTTACAACATAAGTTTCCAAACTAGATAAAACGTAAGCGGCTGACATTTTACTAACTATATGAATTACAAGAAAGAGAGATTACAAATATAGATTAAAGAGAGAGATGTTACCTCGTGTGTAGTACTGCGCAGAATGAATAACGTTTTTAACAAAGACACTACATAGTAAAATGAGTGCAAGTCAAGGCCTATGCAGGGAACGCAAGTCAAATATGTTGAAAGAGACAGACACTTCTAACCGGTTGTTCTACGCGACTTTCGCACAAGTTGTAAGAGGGTCTTTGCCAGCGAAGTTGAATCACTGTCAGGCAGTATTGAACGTTTAAACTAGACTCGCTTATTGCATGGAATTTACATGCATATGAATAGGGATTGCAATCACATTGTGAGCGAATGTTTCGCACTCGACTGCATCGGAGTCCGTTTTCCAGTGCGGCACGTAACCTCGACATTAGTATAAAAGCAGGATACATCTACCTTTCATTATCAGTCGTTTATTATCGGTTGTTAGTGTGTTTCAGTGTTAATTTTCTTAGTGAGTATGGCTGCTGCTACTAATACTATTGATTTTTTTAATACGATCGAACCGAAAAATTTAGATTTTTTTCAATTACAAAAACTAAAAATTGGAAAAGCGTATTTAATTACAGACGCCGTACGTATGGGAACCAAGCATGGTCAAAGCATTCTATTAGATCTAGATCAGGACGAAAATTTGAAAAAAGTATTTTTACCGCAGCGGTACGAGATTTTGACAGATTCTCAAGTATTAGAATTAATACATAAAAAATTAATTGTCACCGAGCATGTAGGGAAAACCGTTAAACTGGAACTACATCCGTAAATCCGGTTATCGAGGAGAACCGTATATGTTTATTCTTATATATATATATTTTATTACAATTCAAGTAAGTATAATTTTTCAGTAAACGCTATGAATGTATCTCATTCACCAAAAACATTGTTAGACCTATGTGTTATATCAGTATGTGAACAACTGTTAATGGCTGATATTAATATAGATGATCTTCAATTACCTGTGTCTATTAAAAAACATTTAAGAAGAAATTTTAGAAACTATTCAGCAAAAGTGAGTTGCAATACTGTAGGATTTGATTATGATTGTATTGATTTTGAACATCTATTTTTCATTATCAGTTGTTTAGTTTCGGTACTGGTTTTAGTGTCAATAATCTTTTTTCAGTGTACGTTATGAATTCAGAAACATTATTTGAGCTATGTGCTCGATCAGTATGTGAACAAGTACTAATTACTAATAGTAATATAGAAGAACTTCATTTACCTGTTTCTATTCAAAAACATTTGAAAGCAAATTTTAAAAACTATTTGATGAAAGTGAAGTGTAATACTGAAGGATTTGATTATTTAAATATTGATTTTGAAAACATTACTTATTCAGATTTTTTTATGCTAATGAATCACCCGTTTGAAGTGCCTGCATTCGCATATGAGTACAACGATGTATTTACTCGACGCTTAACTTACAATGGTGTTGATTTGTGTAGGCACTGTTTTAGCTTATTTGTTGTGAATGATTCTGATTTCGATAGAAATAAACTAGAAATATCTACTCGTAGGGAAGTTGTAGATGGTGACATGTTACTATACACTATTTGGGATCCCGATTATTGGTGCGGTAAATGTGTAGTATCCCCTTTATTTTCAATACAGGAATTTGCCGAGTTCTTACGCTATCGTCCAACAGACACAATTACTAATTTTATTGGAAATAGTTACGATTTCTATTGTGATCGTGACTTGTGTATAAATTATTTAAAGACAAAAATTAGACAATAATTTTATTCTATCTCTCCAAATTACAGTAAAAAATGAGTAACGATTCTGAGACACCGGACTTTGAACAAAACGCACAAGATATTTCCCTTGTGGAATTCCCTCTATCCAGGCCTTCTTCAGCCGTATCTCCTTCTACGTCTTCTTCATCTGTTGAGACCTTTGCGAATCAAAACCTTCCTTCAGCATCACCTTCTACACCTTTTGAGACCGCTGCGAATCAAAACCTTCCTTCAGCATCACCTTCTTCACCTTTTGAGACCGTTGCGAATCAAAACCTTCCTTCAGCATCACGTTCTTCATGTGTTGAGACCACTGAGAGTTCTTCATGCGCATCTAGATCCGCTGAAAACGATTATATGTGTCGATTGATGCATTACCTACAGTGCTACGGACATGCAAACTATGTAAGCATCTAAAACATTTTTTCTCTACCTTAAAGTTTAATTTATAATATTAGTAACAACCGTATTTACTTTTTTCAGCTCAGAAATGATTATTCACCTCTGGCTCATCACCGTGGTAACGTTCAACCTTGTCAACATATTCATGGGATGCCGAACCGAGCTACAACGCTAGAGGTTTTGGAAAATGCATCGGCCTCTCTCAACACGATTGTACAAGATTTAAAGGTAGCAGCCTCGTTTTCATACTACAAAACATGTGGCACGTTTGCGCTCCATGTTTTTAGAATGATGAGACAAGATTTGATAGACCTGACGGAAGACGGTATCTTCTGCTTACAACTATATGGCCGTCCGCCTTCCACCACCACCGGTGTAAGTATTTTCTTAATAAATACTATTTTTGTTGTTTAAGAGTATATAAATACTAATGGTGTGTGTTTTTTTTACAGCAACCAGAGTTGAATAATCCTCAACAGACACAGAGACCTTGCACTGTCTGCTTGATTAACGCAGTGAATATGGCTTTACTTCCCTGTGGACACGTGTTCTGCACGCAATGCGTTATCCAATTTAACAACAGATGCCCAATATGTAGAAGATGGATAGTGGACTACATCAGATTATATTTTTAAAACATATATTTCAATTGTAATAAAATATAAGAATAAACATATATATATATTTGAATTGTAATAAAATATAAGAATAAACATATATATCTTAACAGTTTTTTATTTGAATTGTAATAAAATATAAGAATAAACATATATATCTTAACAGTTTTTTATTTTAATACCCTGATTAAGACAAACTATCAAATATATAGGATATCATAGTCCAGATGGTACAACGACTATTATGGCTTTGTGTTCTGTTGTTATTTTTTCAATTATAGTAAGTAAAACGACTATAAATACATAGTCAGAACACTACGAACATTCATTACGCATACAGAGCTCAAAGAATAAACAATGGAATCTATCAAACCTAAAGTAATTCGTTATTGCTGCGATCTCAAATGTTTTGTTTTGCCAAGAACTGCTGTCGACGGTATTGCGTGTAGAGTGTGTAATTATTTTAGCACTTGTCATTGCAAATGTAAGACCTCACAAAAACTATTCTGGAAAATCACGTTATACAGAACTCATTTCGAAGGTTATACCTGCTGCGAAGACATATGCCATCGGTTTACCAAGGCTCAATTGTTTAATTGTCCGAAATGTTCACCTTGTTATTGTTCTACAAATAAACTGTGTACTTGTGTGTTGGAAAAATGTAAAAATAGAAACTCGTGGTCAGAGAAAACCAAGTGGTAAAGTGTAAAAGATTTGTATTTTCTGTTTGAATAAATAGAATGTGTTGAAACAAAAGACGTGATTGTTGATTATAATACTCTACCTAAGCTAACCATCCAAATTATTACTTTATACCAAACATTTTTAAATCGTATAACTATATTTTTCCTGAGTATGAGATATCTGCGACTTTCAACATATTTGACTTGCGTTCCCTGCATAGTTCAGATGGCCAGTGTACATAGTCCAGATGGTGCAACGTGCATTACATCATCTTGGTAGGTTGCCATGTTGCATTTCGTTTCCTGTTAGACGGCTATATAAAGCAAGCGCGATTTCTACTCCGCAGTTCAGACTCGTCCTTCTCTCTGGAACTTTACGCTATGGATATAATCGAGGACTTTGTTGGAGACGAGCTGCCTCGTCTATTTGCCGTAAGTAGATTTTAAGATTTTTACTAGTATATAGAAATCAGTGCGTGTTTATGGTTTTATCGAAAAAATTTCTTCTTAAAGGAACTCAAATACGGAGTCGATGAGGAGGAGGAGGTGGACTCCGACAACCTCTTCTATTATGATTATTCCTCGGGGGAGGACGAAGATGATGAAGTCTTGGAATGGGTACTCCAAGAGTACATGGAGAGAAGAGGAATTTTTGATTTTTAAAATGTTATATTAAAATTTTGTTTTTTAAATGAATTGTTTTTATTTTGACTAAATCCTATAAATAATTTTTTGAGGTCAAGGTTAGGTGGGAATACGTTTACTGTGAAACACAGACAATGTAGAGTTATGACAAATTAAGTGTATAAGTTAATTATTCGAGGGCAATGTAGAGTTATGACAAATTAAGTGTATAAATTAATTATTCGAGATATCGCATTCTGGTATAAGTTTTTCGTTGTATTTTTGACATCTATCACTAGGTTAAGAGAGAATAATTTAATTTAATTTAATTTAGAAAATAAAAAAATAAAGATGGAGGAAACAAAATGGCAGAGAAAAGATGGCGGAAACAAAATGGCGGAAACAGTGGCCGGCGTCGGCGCCTCAAGGTCACCCTCAACGCCCATGTTACTCTCCTCAAGGTCAACACCTCACAAACGTTAACTCTCCTCAAGGTCAACATCTCACACACGTTACACTGCTCAAAGGTCAAAGGTCAAGGTCAAGGTCAAGGTTGTGCCAACGGGGGGGATCCTCTACTCACTGTGTATTGAAGATACTCCCAATATGCAAAATGGCGTGCGAACCATTTTGCAGCTATTCAGCACCGTCGTGAATGACCTTATTTCCCAAATTGTTGTTTGAAACCCTAAAACATAGGCCTGTACATTTAATTTTGGAAATTTGCTCGACTCACGTCAGCGGTTCAGCTGCGTGGTCGAATTGTTGTAATTTTCATTTGGATTTAATTAATGTCTCTAAACAAGCTAATAAACGCAATTTAAACTTATATGTTTTTTTATTTACATACTATATTATCATTTACTTATAACTTTACACAATGTTCCATTATTAGCGTACAAGTACTAGATGGAGAACTAAATTACAATAAAAGTTCCACACTCCATAGCTCTTTAGCTTCTCTAAGGGTAAATGTTTTATTGCAGGCCGGGAAATCCCTTCTGGACGATTATGAAGGGATTATACTAAATTGCTATCATAAATCCTGCTTCTTTTCTTTTATGCTTTTTACAATGTGAACAGTTCACATAAATTTTCTCAATTTAGTTATGCCTGTGAAGTAGGTTTGTAATTATTTTATAGAAGTGAGTTGTAGTGTTTTTTTGGGCAACTAAAAATATTAACTATTTGTAATTTAGACAACAGTTATTAGCGAATTTCCATAGGAAAAAGACCCAAGGTCATTTTTTATGGTAAGACCCAAGGTCCGGGAGTAGCAAAGGAGCACCAATCATGGTCCCCAGAACACGTTTTGGGGTGTCATTAAAAATCATCTATACTTATAAAAGCCAAATACCATTGACTCATCACAGTTTCTCCAAAACCACGAGGCCTACAAACATGAAATTTGGTACTAATACTCGTTATAGGCTCTAGACGCACACTAAGAAAGGGTTTCCGAAAATTCGAAATTTTACGGGGGGTTGTGGGGGGTCAAAGTTACTAAATCACGATTTATCAAAACCTAAAGAACGGATTGGAATTAAATTTGGTATGTAGCTTCCTCTAGGGCCATAGATGCTCGCTAAGAAAAGGTTTTAAAAAATTCGAAATTTTAGGGGGGTTTGGGGTCAAAGTTACTAAAAATCCCCATAAGAAATACATAGCGTAATATATTTATTGATATAATATATTTTTTGTCAATATACATTTTACTTTGATTTGTCTATCCGTGCAAAGCCGGGTCGGGCCGGCTAGTATATATATATGTATATATGTGTTCGCACTCTAGCGGTCGCATTTTAAGTCCGATTTGGTTCAAATGTGGTACACATGTTGGTTGTCTACGTCGCTCGGACGAGTTCATCAGTCAAATAAATCCAACAATCGGAAGCGCGTTTTTAACCAAAAGTTACTATTTTTTGAGATTTTTCCAACTAGAATGAATTTGTTTTTGAGTTTTGTCTACGAATAGTAAATGTTTTTCTGCTCATTTAGTTTTTTTAGGCGACCTTAAAGCTCGCTTGGTTCCCCCAAAATCGATCAAAACGTAAAATACCGTAGCAGTACCCGGTTCAAAGCCATGTGGTGGATACTACCGGGGTTGGCGTGCGAAGCACGCAATATTTTGTGTGTTTAAGATACTCCCAATATTCGGAATGGCGTGCGAAGCACGCAGTGCATTGCATATTGAAGATACCCTCAATATGCGGAATGGCGTGCGAAGCACGCAACGCATTAAGTATTGCAGATAATCCCAATATGCGGAATGGCGTGCGAACCATTTTGCAGCTATTCAGCACCGTCGTGAATAGACCTATTTCTCAAATTGTTGGTTGAAACCCTAAAACATAGGCCTATAAACTTAATTTTGGAAATTTGCTCAGCTCACGTCAGCGGTTCAGCTGCGTGGTCGAATTATTTTGTAATTATTTGTATTATTTTATAAGCTAAAATTGTATGAACAAAGCACTGATTAACATCATTAATATTTCTATTAAATATTCAAAAAATGTACAAAAGCCACAGAAAAGATACGTTTTGTTTATTTAAAACTACAGTCATATTTATTTATGTTTAAAGGTAACCAAACAACCCACTGTAGTATAACTTGCAGAGGATAATGAATATGTATTTTAAAAAGTAGTATTCAGGTAGTTCAAAAACATAGTTTGTTTGTAAAGTTATAATGAAACACATTGTTAACATCATTTGTATCTTTAGTTTTAAATAATTTAAACCAGGTTTATATTTGTTGTAAAAAATATACACTCAATTTTAAATTTGTATACTTTTATTTAAGAAGTTATTTAAACGTTTTTTTTATGTAAATACATTAAGCTACTGACAAGTTAACAGAATTAAATTTTTTAAAATATTACTCTAAATTCAGCACAGAGAATCCCAAAACATAATATATGAAAATCAAATAACAATAAAAATAAATTAATACTCAATTGTTAATATTTTTCATACGTTAGTAGGCCTACCCGCTATCGGTCGCTTTGGTGGACTAATAAACTTAAGTACATTATTGAAATTTGAAAAAATAGTACCTTTTTTGAAATTCAAATGTATAATTTAAATGTATACATCTTGTTATAGTATTTTGAACAGCATTAAGTATATTGTTTTAAACGATCGTTTCACCTTAATGAAGTAAATTTGAAACATGTTTACAATAATTAATGCATAATGGAAAAAACAAAGGAGTCGTAAGCTTTAAAATGCAAAGTTAGCTAACGAAGTTTTTTTTAGAGATTACACAGATCCGCAAGTACTGACAAGTTAACAGAATTAAATTTTAAAAAATATCACGCTAAATTCAGCACAGAGAATCCCAAAACATAATATATGAAAATCAAATTACAATAAAAATAAATGAATACTCAATTGTTAATATTTTTCATACGTTAGTAGGCCTACCCGCTATCGGTCGCTTTGGTGGACTAATAAACTTAAGGACATTATTGAAATTTGAAAAAATAGTAACTTTTTTGAAATTCATATGTATAATTTAAATGTATACATCTTGTTATAGTATTTTGAACAGCATTAAGTATATTGTTTTAAACGGTCGTTTCACCTTAATGAAGTAAATTTGAAACATGTTTACAATAATTAATGCATAATGGAAAAAACAAAGGAGTCGTAAGCTTTAAAATGCAAAGTTAGCTAACGAAGCTTTTTTTAGAGATTACACAGATCCGCCTAATTTAACAACTCAACAGCATTTCACCTTGCAGGGACTTGACTTTTGTAAATAAATAAACGGTACCAGGAACTGGCACATAATTTCTCACAAACATATTTAAATTATTAAACAGATTCACTGTGACTTCATAATTGTAGGTGGGGTAGGAGAGGTGATTAACTAATAAATATTATTATTATTATCTAGAGAGAAAACTGTTCAATCGATTTCGAACAAATTTGCACCAAACACGTCAATTAGAGCTGTATAGAAGCAGGAAAAAAGGTTTTGACAATTTTTGAAAAACAACCCCCTTTATGGCCAACAAACCCCGAAAAATCAGTTAATGTTATTATTATTATTATTACCTAAACGAGAATTTTAAGAAAGATGTGGTTTTTTGCACATGGTAGGGTACATTAAGGGCTACAAATAAACCAAATATTATCAAAATCGTTAGAGCCGTTTTTTTTATAAAAAAATACTAACTGATTTTTTTTGCGGTTTTTTTTGCCAAAAACAGGGTTGTTTTTCAAAAAATTTCAAAACCGTTTTTCGTGCATCTATACAGGCTTACTTGACATGTCTGGTGCAAATTTGTTTTCGCTCTAGCTTTGTATACATATAGACATACATACATACAGACATACATACATTACATACAGACAGAAATTTTGTAAAAACCACTTTATTGGACTCAGGGGGTCCCAAAACGGATATTTCCACAAAAATCTCAACATCGATTTTTTTTTGCTGTACTTTCTCCTATACTATAGTATAGTGAGAAAGTAAAAAATACGCTAACAAAAACTGTCTAACCAATACATTTTACAGTATGCTTTTTAATAAAATGGTATATATATTTACATTTTCTATAACAATAAACAAATTTCTCGCTATGAAAAAATTATTGTTAATGTCAGCATAAAACTTAAATAGAAGCCCAAAATGGGGACTTTACATATTTTTTTACAGTTTAAGTATTCATTTCAGAAAACGTCTATTTCAATTGTTGTAAAATCCAGACTGAAGATCCAGACAGTTTTAATGCTTTGTGTGTTGAAGATACTCAAAATACGGGGGTTGGCGTGCGAAGCACGCAATGCATTGTGTATTGAAGATTCTCCCAATGTGCGGAATTGTGTGCGAAGCATTTTGCAGCTATTCAGCACCGTGAATAGACCTATTTCCCAAATTGTTGGTTGATACCCTAAAACATAGGCCTATAAACTTAATTTTGGAAATTTGCTCAACTCACGTCAGCGGTTCAGCTGCGTGGTCGAATTATTTATCATTTAGATTATTCAAAAAATAATGTAATAATTTCGGTTATTTTTCAGAAGGTCTTTCCCTAAAAGCTAATGCAAGATTGTTTCGTTTACTAACCTCATCTTATTTATTGCTAAATGTATACGTAGCTTGTAGATATGAAAGATGGAAATATTTAATAAGCACAAGTTAGAATAGTGTTGTAACAGTTCCAAGACATCCATTGCAACTCTTGTCTAGTTCTCTATCCTTTGTTCTCAAGAAACAAAACACAAACATTAAGGATAAATGTCATCATAAGAAACACAGAAAGCATAATAAAAACTCAACTTTACAGACGAGCTATTTCAAAAGGATGTTTCTGTTTTAACACAAAGAAGCTAACCTGTCTTTCTTTACTTATTTCGCAATGAATTTATAAACAGTTAAGATAAAACATATTATTATACGTGCAATTTTTTTTCTTTGCTATTTATTATTGAATTTATACTAAACCTTCTAATGTTTTTGAAATTAGATTCATCTCGAAATTAAATGCACATTTACTACCACACTAACCACTTAAAATATGGGACCAATGTTTGTGGTAATGATTTCTCTGCAAAAATACTTGAGATGTTACATAGTAGGCCATTTAATTTATTGGTTTCTACGAGTGTGAGACAAATAAATAATCCGTTGTAAACTTGTAATTATCAGTTTAGATATTGTTTTATACACGTCTATCAACATACACATTATGAAACTAGGAGAAATTTTTACTAGCTTGGCACGCTATCCTTTCAATACCTACACATACATGTTTATTGTTTGTATACAAGCGTAGGATATTGATAACAAAGCTAAAGTTAATTTAATTGGCAACTAATTCGACCACGCAGCTGAAACGCTGCCGTGAGTTGAGCAAATTTCCAAAATTAAGTTTACAGGCCTATTTTTTAGGGTTTCAACCAAAAATTTGGAAAATCTATTCACGACCAGTGCTGAATAGCTGCAAAATGGTTCGCATGCCATTTCGCATATTAGGAGTATCTGCAATACACAAATCATTGCGTGCTCCGCACGCCATTCCGGAAATTGGGAGTATCTTCAACACACAAAACATTGCGTGCTTCGCACGCCAACCCCCGTATTGGGGGTCTCTTCAATACACAATGTATTGGGTGCTCCGTAGAATCCACCACATTGCTTTGAACCGGGTACTTCTATGGTATTTTACGTTTTGATCAATTTTGAAGGACCCAAGCGATCTATAAGGTCGCGTAAAAAACAAAATATGTAGAATAACATCCTATATTTATATTTGTAGAAAAAACGAAAAAATAAATTCATTCTCGTAGGGAAAATAATAAAAAAAATAGTTACTTCCGGTCAAAAAACGTGCTTCCGATTGTTGGATTTTGATGTGTACCAAATTTGAACCAAATCGGACTTAAAATGCGGACGCTAGAGTGCGAACACACACATATATATATGATTTTTAATGGCACCTTAAAACGAGTTCTGGGGACCATGATCGGTGCTTATTTGCTACTCCCGACCTTGGGTATTACCATAAGGGCCACTGCAACAGCTCATTTTTCCTATGGAAATTCGCTAATAATATTAACCAATGTTCGAAAAAGAACAACCTGACAAAGGCTAATAATAAATAGAAAACTAATAAAAAGAGTTGAATTACAAAATAATTGTTTTAAAGAATAAAACAGCTGTAACCATAGTAACAATGCACATTTTCAATCAGTTGAACAATATGTTTTAAATTAACAACTATTGTAAATTAACCCTTAGCATTTTATTAATGTTTTCTTGTACTATCTCAAAATATGTTTTATCATTTTTTTTTTAAAGACAATGAAAAGCTATTTTATGTTATATATTAAAATTATTGCAATGTTTTTAAAACAACGTAATTAAACCAAATCCAATCAGGAATAACATTTGGAAGTCGAAGTCAAAACGAATTGAAATTGTTAAACTATACAGCGATTGTAAACGGGTTTCATAATCTGCCTTGATTTTAAATTTAGAAATAAAATTCCAGTGGTTGTATGGAGAGAGAGATTATAATTAATTAAATCAAATCTCACTCAACCCTTTTTGCCACAAACTTTCATTAAGTAAAAAACCGTAGATATCGTTCGTCCGCAGAATTTCCTATTTCATATACAAATTCTCTACTGGAAACAATATATCCACATTATTATATTATTCCATACACACTGAAACAAATTATATTGATCAATTATTTAAAAATGAGGTTTGTTTGATAATTTTGTATTAAATTACAAATTTATTAATTTTTTTTCGTGGAAATTAAAAAATAATATTACTAAACTAAATATGTCGAATGTATTTGTCACTTTAAACTAAAAAATATTCATACAGTTTCTAACTTTGTGTATTTTTTATGTATTAACAAAAAATCGAACTCTTTAGTTGTAGGACTATGTAGCGATTGCTGTAGTTATATAAATTCAAGTAATAAATGCAGATAAAACCATCAAAACTACATCTGAATTTATTGCGAAGGTTTTGTAGAGGAATATGAGCCATAAACGGAATCTCAATTAATTAACTGAAGGGCCGAGAAGTCAAGGGGTACAAGTGACATTTTTTGAATAATGGAGTTAAGTGCAGAAACTGGCTCTTCAACACTTTAAAATGTTTGTGGCCCAGGAATATAACTGTAAGTCTGCCATGTGCTGAGATCCAGTGGCGAAAAAATAACTACTTCGTGGAAGAGCTGTTTAGCTTAGAAGCCAAAGGATACAAGTCTCTTTACTTTACATAGGTAATTTATTTGAAACCTATGTTTTATTACATAACTTCTAATTCCTGTTGACAATTTCACTGCTACGCAAATTTCGTATTTCCTATGCTAGTAGCTGACATTTAATTTTTTATATTTACAGCCTAAATGAGTAGAAATTGCTTTATTTTTTTATTTTTAACCTTTCTACGTAATGATCACTAATATTTAAAAGCGGACGCACATGTGCGTCCATAGCACATAGGCTTGAAATTGGCGTGCGAAGCACGCAGTGCTCTGCGTATTGAAAATTCCCCTAATACGGGGGAAGCACGCAATGCACGGGGGTTGGCATGCGAAGCACGCAATGCACTGTGTATTGAAAATTCTCTCAATACGGGGGTTGGCGTGAAATGCACTGTCGGCCGCTTCTCATAGTGTTCAGTGTCAAGCTCACATGAGCGTCCTTAACACTGAACGTGTTAACAGCCCAGGGGTACAAGTGACAACTTTTATCAAATATTTGGCGATATCAAAGAATAAAATAATGAATATCAAATTAATCTTTGTTATTATGTTAGCCTAGAACCTAGCAATCAAACACATACTAGTTTTAGTGATCATGGTTTTACCTGGATTTGATTACAACAGTTCAACTTTAAACTGAGTTTTCTCCAAACTAACTTCACTACACTTACACCCGTTGGCTTCTCAGAACTTCGATTATATAACACTTAACACGGTTGTATTTTTACGGGGTGGAAGATCAAATGGGTGACCAAGTGGCCTACGATTTGGGTTGTTATGTAATATAAACATTAACTATGTAATGTTGAAACATTAGTTTCAAAACGCGTACAAGTAACAGTGCACGGAGACGCAGAACGGATTTAATTTAAATTTAGTTATCTCTAAGTGTGACGTATTGTTTGAAAAAAAAAACATTGTATTATGATTATATTATGAATTAAGGATCTAAATTAATAAACATTACTCATAATCATTCTGATCTTCTAGTTTTTCTCAAGCATGCTAAATGTTTTTATTGACTTAACTGTCTTTTACAAGCTGAACTAGCGTTTACTATTAGCTAGCAAGTAAAATATATACACAAAATATTAAAATAAATTTACGCCACTTTTTGTAAACTGTGCGTAACCATTTTTAAATTTCAGAATCGATTGAATATGTTTAACTAGTTTTACCCAATATTTTAGTAAGCAGAAGAATATCACGTACTGTGTGATAGAAAACTAAACAACGACTCTCGGGTGAGAACTTCTATACAGTTTACTGCACTTTCTGCGTTTCTGACGACGACATTATATTCACCAATAATGTCCTTGAGAACAAAGCTCAGAAAACAAGAGAAGAACATGCAGTTTATATCGCATAACTCCAGCAAGTCCAGTATCCAATAAATAAAGCAGACTTTTGTTAAACGAATTTAATTACCTTTCGAACGATATAGTTGACAAATTACAAACGGGCTTATGAGTGGGAGAAATTGTGCAAGAACTTGACATGGATAGTGAAAAAATCATTTATCGGGAGCTTCCTTTCTATTTTGATCCTTGTTCCGGGGCCTGTACCTTAAATACCTTTGCACAGGATTGTAGTAAAGTTAATTTTCTGTCGAACGATATAGCTCAAAAACTGCACACGGGCTTATGAGTGGGAGAAATAATGCAATTTCCTCGCTCTAACTTTGCCATTTTGGTTTGAATCAAACAAGCCGCCATTTTGTGTAAAATCGAAAAATAAAAATATCAGTGTCATACAAAGACCCTTTCAGTAAAATTTCAGTTATTTTGAATCATATTTACTACCATTTTATCAAGGTGGAAAAAACCAATATATATACTTATATACCCTTAAATCCCTACCTAAAAACGATTAATTTGTATAACTCCGCCATTTTGAATCGGATCGAAAAACAAAAAAAGTGTATCTGAAGAATCCTACTAGGACCCA
>JAGFPH010003785.1:49615-59689 GCA_018207615.1 Philaenus spumarius
TTTTAATGAAACCTACCGTCCAATTATATTGACACCTGATAAGTTTGCAAGTTGTTTAATTAGGTCTTGTAGAAACTTTAGCCTCGCGCCTTCACTTCCTATCTTTTGTAAACTAATTAGTCTCCCGAAGTTTTGTACTTCGATCTGCCTGTAATTAATAATTAGACTTGTTACACTGCCTGAAGTTGATTTAGATCCGTTAAAAATGCAGATAATTTGTTTTGTATCTTGAATGTAGTATGGTTATATTTTCTTCAAGAAATTGGATAAATTTAAAAACTAAAATATATTGAATTTCAGGGTCTTGTGTTGATTGTCTTTATTTTCACAAAGAGAACGACAATTAATATTAATAGCTGTACTCTTATGTGCAATAACAAGCTACAAGTCAAACATGGATAATTTATTAAGCGTTATTGTGAAATACATACAGACAAAAATTTTGTAAAAAACACTTTTTTGGACTCAGAGGGTCTCAAAACGGATATTTCCACAAAAATCTCAACATCGATATTTTTTGCGATTACTATACTTTCTATATACTATAGTATAGTGAGAAAGTAAAATCAATAGATACAATTTAAGTCATTGTATACTTGAAACGCACAAAAATCTTATACCAAGTTTAATTAGTTATAACCCAAATACAGAAAAAGCACATTAAAAATGTCCTTATCTATGCTAATTTGAAAATTTGCTTTAAAAATGTAATACATATTATGAATGCTAAAAATTATGTGAAAATACTAAGACTACTCCGATTGTATGTACAATAAAGTATTAACTTTTATTTTGCTGTCGTAAAAATATCTATTTCTTGTAACTTATATGTCCAATATCTTCTCGAACCAATGAGGGTTTCCCAAAATCAATTCTCCCACATTACGGTTATTTAAAAAAAGAATTTATAGGTCACGTGACTAACATATTTATTACTTATGTACAGGTCATGATACACATTTTTGTTCAAAATGAATTTACTGCTTAATTAATTTTATGAATTTTAAACTGCAAATATTTATAAATTATGTAGACAAAGTACTGGGATGTACGCTGTGGCCTACAACAGCACGTACTACCCTTGTTTTCTGTCCTTTGTTCTCAAGTAAATTAAGGCTGAAAAATGTCATCGTAAGGAACGCAGAAAGTGCTGTAAACCTCAAACTTTATAGACACTCTCATCCTATAGTCTTACTTTGTTTTTGTTTTTTGTTTTTTTTATCACAGATTGGATGTTCTTGTTTACTATATTATAAATGTATGTAACTGCATCATTGTCAATATCAAATATGCATCAATAAAATATACTGGTCAAATAATTTAGCATTTGTTATTATTGTTATTTTAAATTAATTTACTTATTTATGACAACTATTTATGCCACGATGGCCGTAGTTGTTAAGGCGACAATGCTTTATCAATCGTCATGGCAACCATCAATGGAAAAGTCCCGGGTTCAATTCCCATTGACCCCGAATAATTTTCTAAATGGTTTCTTAACAGACTTCGTTGGTTGTGGGTCCACGTAAAACTGTAGGTCCCGTCTTCATTAGCCTTTTAAGTGCAAAACAGCAGGACGTTAAACCCCGCAAAAAAAACTATTTATATTTTCTAAAGTTCAGCGCTGTCTTTAGCAGTTTGTTACTTATATATTGAATAAATCTTTACAGACTAAGGAATTTCTTCCTAAACAAAAACGAGGTTCATTTCTGCAAATTGTGTTCTATTACATCCAAGTATAACCTTATCATTAAAGTAAATGCTTACTGGCCGTTTGCTTTTGCTTACTTTACTTTCATCCTTGGTTTTGATTCATCACAGGCAAAGACTAGGATACACTTATTTCCAACAAAATATTCAATTGGTAGAATTGTATTTTTAATTCTGTTTCTCAAAGTACTTTGTATGTATAACTTTGAGGAGAAGACATTACATATATTTGTTTTCTTAGTTATAGAGGGGAAGAGGTATACGAGTGTCTTATGTTTTCTGTGTTTAGTTTTTTAAGTGAATTTGTTTTTTATAAGTATAATCTTAATTTAATGTTTCCATATGGTAAGTGTAAATAAATGGCTCTTTATTAAAGTTTATTTTTTATTTTTTATTAGCAGTTAACACAGATGTTAAGTAAGTTCTTTTAGTGGCATTTTTATTTAATTTATGTTTATGAACATAAAGTATATGAATGTTTGAAGTATGCCTTGTATCATCTCAACAGTTGTATTTTTATTTGTTTGCAGGAAGCGCTGCACTCATTTCTTTTTTACTAAAGAAATCCAAACACAATACGAAAAATTAAAATACGCCAAACCTTCACGTTCTTAATATTAAAATCACAAAAGTTTTATTGATAAATGCCAATTAAAAAATATAAATTAAATAATAAAATTGTTTTCTTGCCGTCATGCGTATAATTGTACTCTGTGGTCAAAACGTGTTATATTTTTTAAACAATGTTCACAAAACCATACCGGGGGTATGTGTTAAAATGTTTGATGGATATGTATGCCATGCGGTATATCACTGGAAAGCCTAACATTTTATAGATGTATTTCCATATTGTTCGTATTGATAATTATCATAAATGGTCAGATTTTTAAAAGATATGCCTTTCAAAGCATACCAGTACATATTAACAAGTTTTGTTAATTTTTTTATTTATTTTAATCGCTATAGCTAATTAATGTTTTTAAATTCACTTTGTGAACTCACCATTATACAGGATGTCCCAAACGTAAACAGCCAAACTTCGGAAAATGGTTCTATGGGTCAAAATAAAGAGTAATCAAGAAAAAAAAATCCGAAAACGCTTCGTTTTCCAGGTATTTGCCATTTTGTTTATTTTACAAAACAATTGATATCTAGAGAATGATAGAGAATCAAAATGGTTACAACAAATGTATCTTGAAATTGTTTGTTAAGATGTACGCTTTTTGAGTAATTTAGGTTCGAAATTTTCAAACAGCCGCCATTTTGAAACGCACGATTGGATATAATCCCTCATTTTTCGTAAGATATTTCATTGTTAGGTTAAACTTACTGCCAAGTTTGAACTCAATCGGTTAAACCATTCTCTAGATGTGAATTATTTTGTAAATGAAACATAATGGCTGGTGTCTGGAAAACAAAGCGTTTATGGAAAACAAAATTTTTTCTTGATTTTCTCTTTATTTTGACCCGTAGAACCATTTCCTGAAGTTTACTTATGGGAGACCTGTATAAACTAGATATTTAATAAGTTAATTAAATTGCAATTTAAAATTTATTGAACGATATAAATTACCATTTAAGCGATTATGTATGATATGGTTTGTATGATACACATGATTTGCCCTTTACCTCAGTGTGGTCTACCTAAACCCAATCAGTAATAGGCCCAATTAATTAAACAGCACGCTTTCACGAGCCTCCATTCTCTTGCCTCCTGTTCTACCAGTACTTAATCAAAACTACCTGTTTTGGTTGCAATATTGTATAGGCTACACCTACCTTGAGTAATCCTTGTTCTTCTTGAGTCAACACACACCACAAAACAAAATCGACAACGCAATCATCATTAAAATGCACGCAAAACTAACAAGAGAATCCGATCAGAATTTCTAACGTTTCACGCAGACCGACGAAATTTTCTTTACAAACTATTTGATAGTTGTACCTTGCTGTAGACGCAGGCTAGATAGACTTTTACTACACATTATGGTGACCGCTAAACTATGAATCTTATCAGCAGTGCAATAATTTCTTTACTTTACCGATGTGGGAGGTGGGTTAATTATTTTTTCATAATTAATTTTTAACTGAAAGTAATATACCGGGCGTCCAACAAGTCCCATTCCCACCTGTTAACTTTGGAACAAGTATAAATAAATAAAAGAGCTTCGGGAAATCTTTATATGACAAAGGGAGATGAATTTTGGTATAACCTACCATTACACAATGGGGGGTCGAGAGGGTAATTCAAAAATCTTAAATTCAAACCCCCATCAAGTGATGCCTCGATTTATAGGGCTTGATAAATGAAGAAGTATGGCACAAATTAGAGGTCTCTATCTTAACCCTATCGAAAATGGCGGCCAGTCAAAGTTGAAAACATCTTGTTAACACAGATTTTTAGTTAGGTCCGTTACAATGCCTTTCATTGGTAATAAAGCTAAAGACTTACCTTAAGGGTCTGCTCCAGTAAACGAGAAAGCAACCGGAAACTCAACCGCTTCTCACTGTATCCCTATCTAAACTGTGCAATTTCTTGCAGCTGAACGCTTTGACATTGCCTCATTTCAAACCATTTTATAAGTCTGTCTTTTGTAATTGAGCGTTGAAAAAAAAAACTGAATATTCTTTATAAAATTTCGGATCCGGCTTGCAAAATAGTTTTCATTATTAATTGTTTATTGTGTCAGGAAAAAAATTCAAACTTTGTACTTACAAAATTTCAATTACATAACAAATCAAAAGTTTTAAAAAAATGTAAATTGAAAAACGGATGCGTATTGTGACTGTGCTTAAAATGAGACCTTGCAAACAATTTTATAATAAAAAATAAACGAAATAAATGGTTTGAAATTTAACATTGCTCTTATGGGATAAAAATCCACTACAGCAGACCCTTAATTCTAAATTTAGATTAAACGCTCAAAATCACTGGATGCTATTATCACTGGATTGTTATCAGTAGTTGTGCTTTCAACGTTGAAAACTATTATCTGCTGAATCTAGAGAAACTGCAAGTTTATTCGTTCCTTTTAAGCTTATGGTAAATTGTGTAAATTTTAATACTACATTTTGATTGGCTATGAGTAAATAACATGCAAAGAACCATTATTCCTTTCCACCGGAATATAGTGTTTGTAACGTAATTAAAATTGTGTTAACATAGGACATTTAAAATTTGACTGGCCGCTATTTTCGATAGGGTTAAGATAGAGACCACTGATTTGCGCAATTGTTCTACATTTATCAAGCCCTTTAAAATGAGGTATCATTTGAAGGGGGTTTGTATTTCTGATTTTTGAATTACCATTTTGGTGTAAGTTGTGAAATGGTCGGTTACACTAAAATTCATGTCCCTTTGTTCATATAAAGATACTCCGAAGCTCATGTATTTATTTCTATTTGTTCTAAGGTAAAAGGTGGGGGGGAGACTTTTTGGAAATTTTGTACACATGGACTAATCGTATAACCATGGCCATACATTTTATTTCAAGTTTTATTCTCAGTGTATTTGTTTGAGAAAAATATTGTCAGTACAGTTTGAATACCTTGGCTACATGACCATCAAAACATCATCAAACAATTAAATACACGTTAAAATTTAAATAAGTAGGCTACTTCAATTTGTCTCTACTGCAATTGGTTTAAACTTAAATTTTCCAAAAGTGAACACGTACAAAGTACTTGATCAGTTGTATTTTCTTGAGGATTAAAGAGTTATTGAAAGTCAACAGCGACGAATATTTTATAGCACAAACAAATTTAAACTATTAAATTCACTATTGGTGATTCACTTGGATTCCTTTATACTTAAATTTTAAAATATAGCTTCACTTTGCCTATTTGAAAATATCTAATGTTCCTAAAATGAAAGCTAATATACTCCAACTAAACCTGAACTTTAAATTTATGTTTTGTTACTTTCATGTTATTAGGAGTATCCCATACGTAATGCTCTGTATATTGCCGGAGAAAGAAACTGTGACCCACTTCTGTGCTTTGAAGGATTCCCTGCAGACATAAACCTACTTTCCGAATAGACAAAATTTATTGCAACTGTTCATAAGTCAAAAACACAAAAGAAAAGAAACTGGATTTCTAAATGAAATTTAGTCTAAACCCTTCACAACCTTCCAGAAGGGAGCTGCAATAAAACTGTTACCCGTTACCCTTCACTTAATGTGGAGCACGTGTACTTGTATTTATTACATGGTCGCAACTTATATAAGACTAACTGGTTTAATAATATTTAATTATATTACTGCCAAACAAAAATGTTCAACTATAAAGAGAGGTATGTTTATATTAATTCATTTGCTTGCTTTGGAGAACTCGGCTGAAATTCATATACCATGATTGCCTCTTCACTTGTAAATTCCTAACAATTTAAAAGATAAGTTGTAATGAGGAAATTCTATTGTACAAAGAAGTTAAATTATTAACGTGGAGTGACAAGTTGAGAGGCAAACATATACGAAATTAAAATTAGTGCTAGCCAGCAGGCAATATTATGTTTAGGTTATAACAATTGCTTGGTAGATAAATTGTACGATAAATATATGAGAACAAAACTGCTTTATTAGCCGAATTTTTTAAGAAAATAAGAGGTATTACACTCGACCCAACTTGAAAACGGTTCGTCGGAAGAGGGTAAACTTCGTTTCTATCCGTTTCAGACCATTTGGAGGCGATACCCAAAATTCATTACTTTATATATATATATATATATATATACTAGCTGACCCGTACGGCATTGCCCGTGGTTGTTAGTATTTTCAGTATTTTTGACGTAATTGTATTCTTTTTAAGTGTTCCTTGAATACCCGTGCGTATCCTACTATGGTCATGAAAAAAAGGCTACGCTATTTAAGAAAGCACTGAAAATTGTATTCCTGTAAACTACTATCTAACATGAAAAAGCTTTAAATATATCGTTTTAATTTATAGTGTTTACTAATTTTGACTTTCATTTAATTTCATTGACGATGTTGCGAGCACCTACAGCCTAAAAGGAAGCTACGTACCAAATTTCATTCCAATTCGTACTTATAGGGATTTTTAGTAACTTTGACCCCCCCCCAAACCGCCCTAAAATTTCGAATTTCTTTTAACTCTTTCTTAGCGAGGGTTTAAATTAGCTGGGGGTCGTAGAAAAGATATTTGAATCACTTTGTAACATCAGCGTTAATTTAGGATGTAACAAACTGGTTCAAATAGAGTTTGTAATTTTAAATGTATAGGCCTAATTAGTATAAGATATTGTTTAGTATTTAAATATACAATTATATATCAAAATAAAGCTACGAATGTGATATTTTAATGGCATTTAGTTTAATTCAGATTGTTTGTTTAGTTTTCAATATAATATGTTTAAACTCGTGTATGTTTATGGTTATGCATGGTGTCAAATAATTTGTTTGTTATTATTATTATTGATAGCGAAAATATGTTTTGAAAAGTATTAAAAAATTCATAGTTATGATATATTTTATATAAACAATATTTTAAACAGCATATCTCTAAGTAGGCCTATATAGATATTTAATAACCAATGTTTGAGTTGAACTATAATTCTATAAGCATTTTTCGTTGATTTTCCTTGGGTTTGTTTATAGTTTTTCAATCTAACCTTAAAAAGCTGTTAGTTTCGAAGAGTATTAAAGTGATTATAAATTTGCTAAGTAATGTTGCTATGGTAATGATTGTAAACAAACATAACGTGTTGCTAAGCTTTTTATACGAACAGCTGTTTTTGTAAGCTATGGTTTTGAGTTCATACAGTAAAGGCTGTTGAGTTTCTTCCAAATTTGAAATTTTTTCGGGAAACTTTTCAAATTTTTCTTTACGTATAAACCTTCTATGAACTACTGCAAACATTTTAAGACCAAAGTTAGCCAAATCGGTCCAGCCGTTCTCGAGTTTTAGCGAGACTAACGAACAGCAATTCATTTATATATATATATATATATATATATATTTTTTTTTTTTTATTCCCGGATTGATAAGTGGTAGTAAATATGCTTCAAAATTGCTGATTTTTTAGTGAATGGGTCCTAGTAGGATTCTTCAGATACACTTTTTTTGTTTTTCGATCCGATTCAAAATGGCGGAGTTATACAAATTAATCGTTTTTAGGTAGGGATTTAAGGGTATATAAGATATATATGGGTTTTTCCCACCTTGATAAAATGGTAGTAGGCATAAATATGATTCAAAATAGCTGAAATTTTAGGGGAAGGGTCTTTGTATGACACTGATATTTTTATTTTTCGATTTTACACAAAATGGCGGCTTGTTTGATTCAAACCAAAATGACAAAGTTAGAGCGAGGAAATTGCATTATTTCTCCCACTCATAAGCCCGTGTGCAGTTTTTGAGCTATATCGTTCGAAAGAAAATTATTTTTACTACAATCCTGTGCAAAGGTATTTAAGGTACAGTCCCCGGAACAAGGATCAAAATGAAAGGAAGCTCCCAATAAATGATTTTTTCACTATCCATGTCAGGTTCTTGTGCAATTTCTCTCACTCATAAGCCCGTTTGTAATTTGTCAACTATATCATTCGAAAGGTAATTAAATTCGTTTAACAAAAGTCTGCTTTATTTATTGGATACTGGACTAGCTGGAGTTATGCGATATAAACTGCATGCTCTTTTCTTGTTTTCTGCCCTTTGTTCTCAAGGACATTACTGGTGAATATAATGTTGTCGTCAGAAACGCAGAAAGAGCAGTCAGTAATCTGTATAAAACTTCTCACCCGAGAGTCGTTGTTTTGTTTTCTATCACACAGTAAGTGATATTTTTCTGTTTATTAAAATATTGTGTAAAATTAGTTAAACATATTCAATCGATTCTGAAATTTCAAAATAATTACGCACAGTTTACAAAAAGCGGCGTAAATTTATTTTAATATTTTATATATATTTTACTTGCTAGCTAATAGTAAACGCTAGTTCAGCTTGTAAAAGGCAGTTAAGTCAATAAAAACATTTAGCATGCTTGAGAAAAACTAGAAGATCAGAATGATTATGAGTAATTTTTATTAATTTAAATCCTTAATTCATAATATAATCATAATGCAATGTTTTTTTTTCAACCAATACGTCATAATTAGAGATGACTAAATTTAAATTAAATCCGTTCTGCGTCTCCGTGCACTGTTACTTGTACGCCGTAAAAATACAACCGTGTTAAGTGTTATATAATTGAAGGGCTGAGAAGCCAAGCGGTGTAAGTGTAGTGAAGTTAGTTTTGAGAAAACTCAAGTTTAAAGTCGAACAGTTATAATCAAATCCAGGTAAAACCATGATCACTAAAACTAGTATATGTTTAATTGCTAGGTTCTAGGCTAACATAATGACAAAGATTAATTTTGATTTGCATCCTCCTATTCTTTGTTATAAGCCAATATATGATAAAAGTTGTCACCTGTTCCCCTGGGCTGTTAACACGTTCACTGCTAAGGACGCACATGTGAGTTTGACACTGAACACTATGAGAAGCGGCCGACAGTGCATTTCACGCCAACCCCCGTATTCTGAGAATTTTCAATATACAGTGCATTGCGTGGTTCGCACGCCAACCCGCATATTGGGAGAGTACTTTCAATACACAATGCATTGCGTGCTTCGCACGCCAACCTCCGTATAGGGGGGATTTTCAATATACAGAGCATTTTGTGCTTTGCATGAAAATTTCAAGCCTATGTGCTATGGACGCACTTGTGCGTCCGCTTTTAAATATTAGAGATCATTACGTAGAAAGGTTCAAAAATAAAAAATAAAGCAATTTCTACTCATTTAGGCTGTAAAAATAAAAAATAAAAGGTCAGCTACTAGCATAGGAAATACGAAATTTGCGTAGCAGTGAAATTGTTAACAGGAATTAGAAGTTTTGTAATAAAACAAAGGTTACAAGTAAATTACCTATGTAAAGTAAAGTGACTTGTATCCCTTGGCTTCTAAGCTAAAGAGCTCTTCTACGAAGTAGTTATTGTTTCCCCACTAGATCTCAGCACGTGATAGACTTACAGTTATATTCCTGGGCCACAAACATTTTAAAGTGTTGAAGAGCCAGTTTCTCCACTTAACTCCACTATTAAAAAAAGTGTCACATGTACCCCTTGGTTTCTCAGCCCTTCAATTGATTAATTGAGATTCCGTATATGTGGCTAATATTCCTGTACAAAACCTACGGAATAAATTTAAATTTAGTTTTGATGGTTTTATCTGAATTTATTACTTGAATTTATATATAACTACAGCAATCGCTACATAGGCCTACAACTAAAGAGTTCGAATTTTTGTTAATACATACAAAAATACACAAAGTTAGAAACTGTATAAATATTCTTTAGTTTAAAG
>JAGFPH010003785.1:73814-108948 GCA_018207615.1 Philaenus spumarius
CGTGCTCGCACGCCAACCCCCAACGGAACTTTCTAAAAACATATGTTATGTTTTATTTATAATAAAAGTGAAGTATTAATAATAACCTCAAAACTAAGATGATAAATCATGTTAAATGTTCAAATCAAATTATTTCTTATTTTTTATAACAGCTATAACAATTTTAACAGATATTTTAAACAGTTATAATAATGGTTAAAATAACCAGCAAGGCTCAGGTCTACACTTTAAAACCCTAACCTAAAAGCTAGAAATACAAAAATAATTGCTTAAAATTTTGAAATCAGCTGTTAATGGAAATATTGGAGCAAACAGCTATATTATGTTATTTTATTCAATTGGTTGCAATGGTAATAAATGTAAATACATGTGTTGGTTTATCATTCTAGGCCTAACTTAAGAATTTTTTCCGACTAAATTTACAAATATTGAAATAAAAAAAGGTTTTTATCAAAATGAATCATAGCCTATGTTACTCAGGGATAGTGTAGCTTTTTATTAGTAAAACTATTTTTTCAATCGGTTCAGTAGTGTCAGAGATTACCCCCTACATACAAACAAACAAACTTGACCTCTTTATAATATTAGTATAGATATAGACAATATACTGCAATAATCTCAATTGATGATGTTTTATTTAATCAATAATTTATTGATCTATACATTTAATACTGTTTACCATTTAAGCTTTGATGTTAAGATTTGTCCTGTAACTTTAACAAGCGAACTAGCAAAACGGTCTTGGTATAAGTGATATACCACAGCCGTTATTAGTCTGACGGTTTTGAATCAGTTTGATTTGGTTTTTGATTTTAGTGTCAATCGACAGAGAAATGCTTAAGCTTGTCTGTGTTTAAATATCGATTTTGTTGCATAATCTATGTTGTCCAACTATGTATACAAGTCTAGAACAGCTGTTTACTTTGGTTAAGTTTATTGTTCTAATATTTCAAGGCTTTGGTTTCAGTCTGCATGTGGTTTTACCAAACTAATTGAGTGCGCCAATAAATATAGGTTTAGAGGTTATGCGTTGTTTATTTATGTTTTTATTTCAATTAAACACAATCTAAACGCAAAACTGGCATAATCGATCTTGGAGTAAAACTTATGGGGATATTGATGAACAAAGTGTAAATATATATAAGAAAACTGTAGTTTTTTAGTTACCTCAAAATCGTGCTTCTTTTGAATTGTGCTTTCAAGGTTGGTTTAAAAGTAATCATACCATTTATTGTAACGTTTATGAAGTTGATAAAATTTCTTTAGTTATTTAAGTGTTTAAAGATTTCCATACACTATCTTGTTTTAATTACTACGTTGCCTTCACGTTGCAAAATTTGGTTCTTCTGATTTAAAGTAGGAAAAATGAGCTATTGCAGTGGCCCTTATGGTAAGACCCAAGGTCGGGAGTATCAAATGAGCACCGATCATGGTCCTCAGAATATGTTTTGGGGTGCCATTAAAAATCATAAATATATATGTATATATGTATGTCTACGTCGCTCGGACGAGTTCATAAGTCAAACAAATCTATAACAACGTCATCAATTTAATGTAATAACTCTTTGAAGTTAGGGCAAAAGGGCTTAAGTCAGAAATTGTTAACGATACAGGAAAAACACTCAAATTTTTGACAAACTCATGGCTTGCATTGCAGTATATATTATACGCGAGAAGAGAAGGGGCGGGATAGGCAATATGGTAGCACGTAACTCAAATGCTGTTTTCTTATAAGTTCTTATTGACAAGCCATAGCTGAGTGGATAGCGTGGCATCTTCCTGATCAGAAGATTCTGGGTTCAAATCTCGGCTAGACCAGGTAACTTTTCATATATGTGGTTTGAAGGTAGGAGAGCGGAAGTAATGCAAACGGTGGTTGGCTCGCTTCTAAGCTGACGGGATATGACTAGTTACCTGGTCTCCGGCTTGGTATGTTTTGTATAATTTTTATAAGATATTTATGTATGTGTATATATATATATACTTTTTATTAAAAAATAAAACCACAAAAATTTGTTTTTTATATAACTTCGACTTTTTTACCACTGAAGTTTGGCCGCATAACCATTGAAATCACAAAACAATATACATTTTATTCCTACAATAATAATTCGTTAAAAATTTCTGACTTAAGCCCTTTTGCCCTAACATCAAAGAATTATGTTTTACGGTTAACTTTTAATATTACTTTATATTTTCAGCGATTTTTTCCATGATTTGTTAGAACTTCAGTTTTACTTTTAAAAAAAAGTTCGCCGTTTGCACTGATATTAATAGGGACGGAATGGGTAAACCTAGACTTTAATGGAAAACATCGGATATTTGATAAAGTCAGGAGAACGCTGAACGTAGAACTCTATTAAACTTAGTTAAAATTAGATTTTATTATTAATGGAGTTTAGAGTTTGGTGATTAATGGATGATTGATTGAACAGGTGACCCATATCACTGCCAACTGTTATGATTAAAAAATAATTCAGATTTTTACTTGTAGGCCTATGCCTATTGTTGTGGGAAAAATATAATATAAAAAATACTAAAATTCATTTATTGGTAACAACGCTAAACACTGCAAATTTATATTTATTAAACGTTTACATATAGGCCTACTAATATTATAAAGAGGTAACATTTGTTTGTTTGAAAGTAGGGGGTAATCTCTGGAACAACTGAACCGATTTAAAAAATAATTTTACTAATAAAAAAGCTGCACTATCCCTGAGTAACATAGGATATAATTAATTTTGATAAAAACATTTTTTATTTCAATATTTGTAAATTTAGTCGGATAAAATCTTAGTTTATTCCTAGACTGATGAACTAACACAAGCATTTACATTCATTACCATAGCAACCAATCGAATAAATAACATATAAAACAGCTGTTTTCTCCAATATTTCCATTGACAAATGGCTGATTTCAAACTATGAAGCAATTTTTTGTATTTTTAACTTTTAGGTTAGGTTTTTTTAAAGTGTATATCTAAGCCTTGCTGGTTCTTTTAACCTTTATTATAACTACTATTATAAAATATAGGAAATGATTTGATTTGAACGTTTAACATTATCGTCTTAGCTTTGGGGTTATTATTAATCCTACACCTTTATTATAAAGAAAACATAACATTATTATGTATAGAAGGTTCCAACGAGGTTGGCGTGCAGAACACGCAGTGGTTTCCCCTAGTTTTTTCACATATTAAATACATATTTTCTTTTCTTTTACTTATAACTTCATAAACTTTGCTATTATTATTACAAGTACTAGATGAAAGAACTAAATTACTATATCCAATTTCCACACTCCATAGCTTTAGCTTCTCTAAGGGTAAGAAAAGGGTAAATGTTTTATTGCAGGCCGGGAAATCCCTTCTGGACGATTATGAAGGGATTAGACCGAATTGCAATCATAAATCCTGCATCTTTTCTTTTACGGTTGTTTACATTGTGAACAGTTCTAATAAATTGTCTCAATTTAGAGAATATTGTTATGCCTGTAACGTAGGTTTATATATAAATATTATATAAACATGAGTCAAAGGTTGATTTTTCCCAAATAATTTGTAATTTCGCACGAAGTATTTTTGTAGTCTATACTAATAATGTAAAGAGGTAACAATTGTTTGTTTGTATGTAGGGGGTAATCTCTGGAACTACTGAACCGATTGAAAAAATAGTTTTATTAATACAAAGCTACACCGTCTCTGAATAATATAGGCTATACTTAATTTTGATAAAAACATTTTTTATTTCAAATTTTGTAAATTTAGTCGGACAAAATTCTTAGGTTATGCCTAGACTGATGAAGCAACATATGGATTTGCATTCATTACCATAGCAACCAATTGAATAAAATAACAGATGAAACAGCTGTTTGCTCCAAAATTTTCATAAAAACGGCTGATTTTAAACTTTGAAGCAATTATTTGTATCTCTAACTTTTAGGTTAGGTTTTTATTAAAGTGTAGAACTGAGCCTTGCTGGTTCTTTTAACCTTTATTATAACTGCTGTTGTAAAATATACGAAATAATTTGGTTTGGACATTTAACATTATTTACCATCTTAGCTTTGGGGTTATTATCAATCCTACACGTTTATTATAAGGAAAACACAACAAGATTATGTGTATAGAAGGATCCAACGGGGTTGGCGTGCGGAGCACGCAGGGGTGTCCCCTAGTTATTTATAATTTTTTAATAAGCTAAAATTTTATGAACAAAATTCTGATTAACTTTATCAATACTTTTATTATGTACAGTATTTAACCAAATTTCCAGAGACCAAAAAAAAACAAAGATAATTTTTATTTATTTAACTACATTTATATTTATTTTTAAGGTAACTAAACAACCCTCTGTAGTGTATCTTGCAGAGGATGTTTACTATGTCTTTAAAAGTAGTATTCCGGTAGTTCCATAAACACAATGGTTTGTTTGTAATTTTATTATGATTTTGTCTGTGGGAGGAATTTAAAAAGTAAATTTTTTTTTAATGAATAAAAACAAATCTTTCTAATGTTTTTATGAAACACAAAACTAATATTATTTACTAGCAAGTTTTCATGAACCCCCACTATCTTGCCTCTTCTTCGATCAATGATTAATGAAAACTACCTAATTCGGTTGCAATGTTTGATAGGCTACTCCGTTCTTGAATAATCCTTGTTCTACCTTCCTGAGTCAACACACACCAGAAATCATAATCACGACAAATAAAAAGATTCGACACCTTTATCAAAATTAAAATGTACACAAGACTAACAAGAAAATCCGATCAGAATTTCTAACCTTTCGCGAAGACCGACAACATTTTCTTCGGGATCTGTTTGATTGTTGTCCTAAACTAATTCCTGGGCCACCAGACCATCAAACAAATAAATACATGTTCAAATTTAAATAGTTATTTTTATTTTTTATTACTTTGTTTTAAACTTAAGGGGAGTGCGTATACAAAAATTCGAAAAAAAAATCTAAATTTATTTTATTTGTTTTTTCATTCATTGAAGTATTCTCTTTTAAAAATTTAAGGGTGTTTGACCTATAAAAAAATTTAGCTGCTAAATTAAAAGCAACGCAAATGAGCACGTGCGAATTCCTCAACTTAAACCTACAGCAAACTAATACATTGTACATTTTGGGATATTATGCTTCTGGTGTTGGCAACACTGCTAACAACTCAACTTATGATGTAATGGTTTTAGTCAGAAAGATTTATCGGGACCTGACAGACCCAAATCTCTTAAAAAAAGTGCCCGCACCAAAGAACACAAAACCCAAACGAGAGTTTTAACAAAGTGGTTTGGACCGAAATTCCCAAAAATGTATTTGTGAGACTTGGAACTTTCAGATTAGACGTATATGAATGGCTCAGTGTTGAGGTTCAATTATGGATTTTCAAGTAAATTGACCGTTTACAAACTGCTAGGCCTACAGCCAAGCTCCAAAGCAGTAAACACGCTCCGCAGTTTTGACATTTTGCGGATGAAAAGCGCCAACAAAGAGGCCGAAAACAAGACCCGAGCAGCCAGAATTGCCAGAAGAAAAGGGAAAATAGACCTGGACGAAGAAGAGAAGCAGGCAGACGATCCAGGCTATGATGCAGGAATGTTTTAACGCTGCCACGCTCATTCTAGATAAGATCTGACTTTTAACGCTAGTTTCCCGAAAATTTAGTTTTTATTGACGCAGGTACTTTTTTCACAGGAACTATTCAAGATGGATGACATTTTTTGGTCATAATTTATACTGCTTTCTAAAAACACATGCAAAATCAAATCCTTATCTTATCATTAAACTAGTGTCAAAATTGTAGATTCTATAAAAAATAGTTTTTTTTTCAAAACGATAAAACGATCCAGTTTTTGGAAAATAGTCAAACAGCATATTATATGTTTACTTAAAAAGGTGTATACAGGGTGTCCTGCGACCATATGAACAAACTTTGTCACGTTATTCAGCATGTCAAAAGAAACAAAAAATGTAATATAACATGTGTCCTATCTCATTCCGTTTTCGGTCTTCTCTGTCTGTATGTGTTTTTTACAAAATACTTAATATTTTTAACTCTGGGTATTGTTGACAACTACCAAGAAATACATTTTTCCTTTTTTTGTCAATATCTCTGTTGTCATTTGAGCTACAAACAAAATAAAAAAACCATTGAGTTTTTCATTAAAAAAGTAAACCTTTTATCTCTTGTAATTTTTTTGTAAAGTTAGCGGTTTTAGAGATATTTGACATTAAAAATTCTAAACGGTCGCCATTTTGAAAATAATTAAAATTATGTTCTAATTTTTCGTACAGTGATAAAAGGTTACGCAACAAATAGGTGTACAAAGTTGGAGCTCAATATATTTTCTACTTCTAAAATTATTAAGTATATTGTAAAAAAAAAACACATACAAACAGACCAAAAACGGAATGAGATAGGACACATGTTACATTACATTTTTTGTTTATTTTGACATGCTGAATAACGTGATAAAGTTTGTTCATATGGTTGCAAGACACTCTGTATAATGTTCTGTTAAAATTTCAAGTAGCACTTATACTTTTTGAGAAAAATGTACCTAAAGTTGCTTAATTTAACATGGGCCTGTATATGGGTTACGCGCTCTCCTTAATTTCCCCAAAGTGGACACGTACAAAAAACTCGATCATTTGTAAAATCTTAAAATTGAACGAGTTATTGAAAGTCAACTGCTACGAATATTATTTATAGCACAGTTTTAAACTGGTGATTCATATGAACCAATATATAGTTTAAAATTTTAAAAGATAGCATCACTGAAATTTTTTATAAAACCGCAAAAATATAATGTTCCTAAAATGAAAGCTAATATACTCCAACCAAACCTAAACTTTAAATTTATGTTTTGTTACTTTCTTGTTATTAGGAGTATCCCACACGTGATACTCTGTATATTGCCGTAGAAAGAAACTGTGACCCACTTCTGTGCTTTGAAGGATTCCTTGCAGACATAAACCTACTTTCCGTATAGACAAAATTTATTGCAACTGTTCATAAAGTCCAAAACACAAAAGAAAAGAAACTGGATTTATAAATGAAATTTAGTCTAAACCCTTCATAACCTTCTAGAAGGGATTTCCAGAGCTGCAATAAAACTGTTACCCGTTACCCTTGACTTCATGTGGAGCACTTGTACTTGTATTTATTACATGGTTGCAATTTATAAAAGACTATCTGGTTTAATAATAATTATGTTATAATACTGTCAAACAAAAATTGTCAACTATAAAGAGAGGTATTTTAAAATTAAATAATTTGCTTGCTGATGAGCATTCGGTTTAAATTCATATTCATTCACTTATGATTGCCTCTTCACTTGTAAATTCCTAACAATTTAAAAAATAAGTTGAAATAAGGAAATTCTATTGTACAAACAAGTTAAATTATAAAATTAACACACAGTGGAAATAACACTATTTAGTGGATTGACAAGTTGAGAGGCAAACATAAACGAAATTAAAATTATATTAAAGACCACTAAAGAATACCGTTGCGTGGTGGCCAATAGGAAGGGCGCGCAGCGTTGCCATATCTACTATATCAAAGACCACGAAAGAATACCGTTGAGGGACGGGTTTGTGTACACCGAGACCTTGAACGCTCCAATCGCCGTAGTGCGATGTTGTCACGTTCTTTCCACGCTTCTAACTGAATGCGGCTGACTCAACGCATTTATAACTCTTTAAATACCAGGAGTGTTCGAGGCTAGAAGATATGGCAACGCTGGGCGCCCATCCTATTGGCTGCCTCGCAACGGTATTCTTTAGTGGGCTTTGATATAGTCTCGAACACTCCTGGTATTTACCGTTCGAGGCTTGAGCGCACAGTTTAAAGAATTATAAATGCGTCGAGTCAGCCGCTTTCATTTAGAAGCGTGGGAAGAACGTGACAACGTCGCACTAAGGCGATTGGAGCGTTCAAGGTATCGGTGTATACAAACCAGTTCTTCAACGGTATTCCTTTTTGTAACACTTTTTCGTAGTGCTACCCAGCAGGCAATATTATGTTCAGTAGGTTATAACAATTGATTGTTAGATAAATTGTACGGTAAATATATGAGAACAAAACTGCTTTATTTATTGGATACTGGACTTGGATATAAACTGAATGTTCTTCTCGTGTTTTCTGAGCTTTGTTAGCAAGGACATTACTGGTAAAAATAATGCAGTCGTCAGAAACGCAGAAAGTGCAGTAAACTGTATAAAAGTTCTCATCCGAAGGTAGTTGTTTTGTTTTCGATCACACAGTAGGCCTACTTGTTATTCTTCTGTTTATTATAACATTGTGTAGTATTAGTTAAAAATATTTAATCGATTGCAAAATTAAAAAACGGTTATGTACCATAAATGGTTATGTAAATAAATAACGGATCAAATTTCTTTTAATTTTTTAAGTGAAAAATTCTATAGGCGCACCGCGTTCAAAAATTTTCGCGGGCGGTGAATTGGATTTTACCGTCACGCATTTTTCGTCACGCATTTTACGTCACGCTCTACTATATATAGTATGCGCGTGTAAATAGTTTACTTGGTAGTACATCTCTGAAATGGACATTGTTTTACCTTATTTCGTCAAGTTGTTTTAAAATAGCTTACTTAATTATAGAGGTATAGAAATGAACATTGTGCTTCCTCATTGCATATATTGCGTAAAAATAGTTTACTTGATAATGCCTCTGAAATGGACACTATGCTTCCTTGTTTAATAAATCGTTGTAAAATAGTTTACTTGAAATGGACATTGTGCTTCCTCATGTCGTATGTTGTTTAAAGTAGTTTACTTGGTAATACCTCTGAAATAGACATTATGCTTCCTCATTTTGTGAGTTGTGTTATTTTTATCTTGTCACATTTAAAATTTAAATCTAAAATTTTTCGTTAACATAAACTAGATTGTCTAACAGTTTTCACTTCTGTTGGCAGTCCTACGACTGCTTTTTTTAAAACACTTGCTACCTAATAGTAAACGCTAGTTAAGCTTTTAAAAGGCAGTTGAGTCCACAAAAAACATTTAGAATGCTTAAGAAAACTAGAAGATCGGAATGATTAAGAGTAAATTTTATTAGATGTTATACTTAATTGATCATAATAAACTGATTTTATTGGTAGATCAATACGTCACAATTGGAGGTAACTAAATTTAAATTAAATTCGTTCTTCGACTCCGTGCAGCCTGACTTGTCACTCGTTTTGAAACATATGTTTAATCATTACATAATTAAACATAATTAAAATGTTTACGTAACAAGAGAGGGCAATTGGTCGCCCGCTAGATGCTAGATAGCGTGGTCTTCTACAACGTAAAAATACAATTGTGTTATCTTTACTAATATTATAAAGAGGTTACATTGTTTTTTTTTGTTTTTTTTTTTATGTAGGGAGAATCTCTAGAACTACTGAACAGATTGAAAAAATAGTATTACTAACAAAAAGCTACACTATTCCTGAGTAACATAGGCGATAATTAATTTCGATAAAAACATCTTTTTATTTCAATATTTGTAAATTTAGTCGGAAAAAATTCTTAGGTTAGGCCTAAACTGATAAACCAATACATGGATTTACATTTATTACCATTGCAAGCAATTGAATAAAATAACAGATAACAGCTGTTTGTTCTAATATTTCCATTAATACCTGATTTCAAACTTTGAAACTATTATTTGTTCTTTCTAACTTTTAGGTTAGGCTTTTATTAAAGTGTAAACCTAGGCCTTGCTGGTTCTTTTAACCTTTATTACTGCTGTTATAAAATGTACGAAATAATTTGATTTGAACATTTAACATTATTTACCGTCTTAGCTTTAGGGTTATTGTTAATCCTACACCTTTATTATAAAGAAGGTTCCAACGGGGTTGGCGTGCGGAGCACGCAGGGGTTTCCCCTAGTGTGTTATATAACTAATTGAGATTTCGTATAGGGCTTATATTTCCCTACAAAGAATACGGAATATACTCAGATATTGTTGAGAAGGTTTTATCTGCATTTATTACTTGAATTTATATGACTACAGCAATCGCTACATCCATAAAAAGTGTCATAAATTTTGTAAATAAATAAAAAATTACGATGTGCGAAAGTTTTAAACTGTGTACAAATTCTTTAGTTTAAAGTAACAAATGCATTTAAAATATTTAGTTTAATTTGTATAGTAAAATTATTTTAAAATTTTTACAATACCAACAAAAATAATTTTAACATTTCTATTAAATATTATATTCAATTTGTAATTTAATTCCGAATAATCAAATTAACCTCATTTTTAAAGGCATTATCAAAATAATTTGTTTCAGTTTGTATGGAAATTATTATCTTTATTTTTAATTATTATATTAATAATAATGTTCGTAATAAAAAAATACATAGTTTCGAGTAGATAATTTTCAATAAAATGGGAAATTCTGCGGACGAATTTTCTCTTCTGTTTTTTACTTTATAAAATGTTTGTGGCAAAACGGGTTGAGTGAGGTTTGATCTAATTAATTATAATCTCTCTCTCCGTACCACCACAGGAATTTTATTTCTAAATTTAAAATCAAGGCAGATTATGAAGCCTGTTTACAATCACTGTACAGTGTAACAATTTAAATTTGTTTTGACTTCGACTTCCAAATGTTATTTCTGATTGGATTTGGTTTAATTACTTTGTTTAAACAATTGCAATTATTTTAAAATATAACACATATTATTAGACATCACGTAACTATTATCCGATAGTTTTGAAAGCTACACAATCCGATAGGAAATCAAAAGGGGAACAAAAATGGTTAAGACTTTTTTTGTTAAAATGTACGGTTTTTGAGTAATTTAGGTTTGAAATTTTAAAACAGCCTCCATTTGTAATGCATGATTTGATTTAATCGCTTATTTTTCCTGAGATACACCAATCTTAGGTTAAACGTTATGCCAAGTTTGAACTCAATCAGTCAAACATTTCTCTTGATATGATTATTAAATATAAAAAAATGGCCGATATCTATAAAACGAAGCGTTTTTTGGAAAAACAAATTATACTCCATTTTTTTTGACCCACAGAACCTTTTCCCAAATTTTGGCTGTTCACTTATGGGTCAGCCTGTATATAATTAATATTGCTTGATGAGTATTCGCTGTAAAGGAATTGTATAAGAAAACTGAAATTTTGTAAATTTTATATTATACCCATTGTTTGGAAAGGATTTTATAAGAGGTTCTCACCCAGAAAAAATCTGAGGAAATTGCTTTTATACGATTGATAAATTACCTCAGCATAATAAATAACAACAATTTTCTTCAACCCGTATTAAAGGCATATTCAAAAAGCATTTTCAATATGTAGATTTAATTTCAAATAGTATTAAATATTAATAGTTTTTGAAACTTGTTACTTTAGTTTAAACAAATCTCTTTACTCCATCACCTCTACCAAAATTAAAACGAATGAAAAGTGAAGATATGAATGCATTTTTTATTCTCAAGATGGCTGTTAATGAAATTGCTTCTTATAAGTTGTAAAAGACTATACACTATACAATCGGAATAAATCTCGCCAGTCACTGTATACTTGGAAGACCAATCACTGTAATGACGACGGTGAAATAATTGGCGACGCCTTTAAGGCATCCTTTCAACTCAGAGAGGTTTCTTTTAATATTGTTCACGCAAGGAAACAAAACACGTTCAAGTCCTATTTTACTTTGTAACGATTTGTTGTTTTCTAACAAATTAATTATTTAATATTTTTTTCGTTCTCGTCTTGTATAAATTCAAGACATGATAACAAATTACATTTCAAACTAAGCGATACAAAAATATAATATTTTATTTATTCGATTAAAGTTTAAAAATATAAATAAATAATTCGACCGCGCAGCTGAACCGCTGCCGTGAGTTGAGAAAATTTCCAAAATTAAGTTTATAGGAATATGTTTTAGGGTTTCAACCAACAATTTGGGAAATAGGTATGTTTACGACGGTGCTGAATAGCTGCAAAAAGGTTCGCACGCCATTCCGCATATTGGGAGTATCTTCAATACACAAACCATACCCCCAACCCCCGTATTGAGAGTAGCTCCAACACACAAAGCATTGCGTGCTTCACACGCCAACCCCACGGTAGAATCCACCACATGGCTTTGAACCGGGTACTTCTATGGTATTTTACGTTTTGATCGATTTTGGGAAAACCAAGCGAGCTATAAGGTCGCGTAAAAAAAACAAAATGTGCAGAATAACATCCTACATTTATATTTGTAGAAAATCTCAAAAACAAATTCATTCTCGTAGGAATAATCTCAAAAAATTTTTACTACCGGTCAAAAAAGTGCTTCCGTTTGTTGGACTTTTTTGGCTAACGAACTCGTCTGAGCGACGTAGACAACCAACATGTGTACCAAATTTGAACCAAATCAGAATTAAAATGTATATATGATTTTGAATGACACCCCAAAACGTGTTCTGGAGACCATGATCGGTGCTCATTTGCTACTCCCGACCTTGGGTCTTACCATAAGGGCGCCTGCGATAGCTCATTTTTCCTATGGAAATTCGCTAATAAGCGTGACGTCAAATATGAAAATGCCATTAGCTTATAATTTGTGATGGTCCCCACACATATCACGTATTTAATAAATGTATATATAATATGGGTATGTATGGTATACAAATTGCAAATAAATAAAAATACCATCAGATAAACTATACTAATTTTTCTATTTACATTTAACAGCCAAAACACATAACAAATAAAAATACAGAGTGTCCCCGAACTCTCGGCCCCTTTTTGTGGATTTGTTCCTGGGATCGGGAAAAATATACTTTTCAATATAAACATGGGTGCTTACTTTTTCGACTGTCTATATTTGTTTTTTACAAAATAACTCATATCTAGAGAACGGTTCGACCGATTGAGTTCAACCTTGAAACCAACTTATACCTAACAATGATCTATTTTACGTAATGTTAATATATCCAATATTTCGTTTCAAAATTGCGACTGTATGAAATTACCTACAAACCGTGCAGAGCCCTTTTAACTCCATATGGGATGATGCAACTGTCAAAACAATCGGACGAAGGCTAATGATAATAACAGCATACGTAACCACAATATTGCTGTGTTTACTGTGTTGGTATAGGATGCCGGGTTGAACAAACCAATTATTTCACGTTCGGATCCAATCTCGGCCAGAGAACAGGTAGTTTTTACATCTGTGTTTTGAGGGTAAGAGGGCGGAAGAAAAGCAAACGGTAGTTGGCTCGCTTCCAAGCTGACGGGATATGACTAGTTACCTGGTCTCCGGCTTGGGATGTTTTGCATAATTTAATAAGATATTTATGTATGTATATTTTTGTATATGTATATAAATATCTTTATATGTATTTATTTTAAAAAACCACGAAATTTTATACTTTTTTTAACTTCGACTTCTGTACCATTGAAGTTTGTCTACGTAACCATTGAAATCACAAACAATATATATTTTATTCGTACAATAAAAATTCGTTAACAATTTCTGACTTAAGCCTTTTTGCCGTAACTTCAAAGATGTATAAATAAACATGTATGTGAAGGTATTAAATGGATAGCGTGCCAAACTGACAAATATTTCTACATAGATTCATAATGTGTATGTTGACGGAAATATATGAAACAATATCTAAACTTATAATTAAAAGTTTACAATGTATTATTTATTTGTCTCAAACTTATAGAAACCAATAAATTAATTGGCCTACTAAGTAACATCCCAAGCATTTTTGCAGAACAGTGGTAATATATTTTAAGTAATTAGTGTGGTAGTAAATGTAGATTAAATTTCTACATAATTTCAAAACATTCAAAGGTTGAGTATAAAGTCAATAGATAGATAGATAAGAAAAAGGAATTGCATATATAATAATATGTTTTATCTTAACTGTTTATAAATTCATTGTGATATAAATAAAGAAAGACAGGTTAGCTTCTTTGTGTAAAAACAGAAACATCCTTTTGAAAGAGCACGTCTGTAAAGTTGAGTTTTTATTAAGCTTTCTGTGTTTCTTGTGATGACATTTATCCTTAATGTTTGTGTTTTGTTTCTTGAGAACAAAGGATAGAGAACTAGACAAGAGTTGCAATGAATGTCTTGGAACTGTTACAACACTATTCTAACTTGTGCTTATTAAATATTTCCATCTTTCATATCTACAAGCTGCGTATACATTTAGCAATAAATAATATGAGGTTACTAAACAAGACAATCTTGCATTAGCTTTTAGGGAAAGACCTTCTGAAAAATAACCAAAATGATTACATTATTCTTTTAATAATCTAAATGATAAGCTAAAAATACCAATATGTACAAAAATACAACATAAAAATCACTCGAAATATAAAGCAAAATAAACGTTTGCTAGAATGTTTTATCGTAATTTTTTTTTGTAAAATTTCTTTTAATATTCATAATTTGATTATTTACAGATATGTTGTTTAAAAAAAAGTTATAACTTTATTAAAATGTATTTATTTTCTCAATGTGTTCCATCTTTACCAATAAAATTGTGCTTACAAAAGTATAATTGTGTTTGTTGTAAAATCTCTTTTTACTTTCTCACTATATAGTATAGAGAAAGTATAGTGATCGAAAAAAATCGATGTTGAGATGTTTGTGGAAATATCCGTTTTGGGACCCCTTGAGTTCCAAAAAAGAGGTTTTTACACAATTTCTGTCTGTATGTCTATACGTATACAAAGCTCGAGAGAAAACTATTCGATCGATGTCTAACAAAATTGCACCAAACATTAGGCCTGTATAGATGCACAAAAAAGGTGTTGCAAAATTTTGAAAAACAACCCTCATTTTGGCCAAAACACCCCCATAAAATCAGTTATTATTTTTTTATAAAAAAACAGCTCCAACGATTTTGATCAAATTTTCCTTATTTGTAGCCCTAATGTACCCTAACCATATGAAAACAAAAACGCATTTTTAAAAAAATTCTCGTTTAGCTAATAATAATAATAATTCCAGATTTTTGAGAGTTATTGACCGAAAAGGGTTTGTTTTTTAAAATTTGTTTTATGTGCGAATATATAGGCCTAATTTACATGTTTGTTAGAAGTTTGTTCGAAATCGATTGAATAGTTTCCTATTTAGCTAATAATAATAATTTGTATTACTTACTCTCCTACTTTAATGCACTATCCCCTCTCCTACAATTATGAAAGTCACAGTTAGGGTTTGTACGCATGCATTTTGTATTAAAACTACCAACAATATGAGGTTAGCGTGCGAAGCATGCAATGCATTTTGTATTGAAAATACTCCCAGTACGCTTCTCATAGTACACATGTCATCTTGGATTTTTATCCCAAAAGAGCAATTTCAAACCATTTATTTCGTTTATTTTCTATCAAAAAATTGTTTGCAAGGTCTCGTTTTAAGCACAGTCACAATACGCATCCGTTTTGCATTTTACATTTAAAAAAATGCTTTTGATTTGTTATGTAATTGACATTTTGTAAGTACAAAGTTTGAATTTTTTTCCTAACACAATAAAAAAGCAATAATGAAAAAATAATTTGCAAGCCGGATCCGAAATTTTATAAGGAATATTCATTTTTTTTTCAACACTCAATTACAAATATTATAAAATGGTTTGAAATGAGGCAACGTCAAAGCGTTCAGCTGCAAGAAATTGCACTGTTTAGAGTGGGATGTAGTGAGAAGCGCTTGCGTTCCCGGTCGCTTTCTCGTTTACTGGAGCAGACCCCTAATGTACCCTACCGTATGCAAAAAACCGCATGTTTCAAAAAATTCTCATTTAGCTAATAATATTAATAATATCTAATTTTGGGGGGTTTTTGGCCAAAAAGGGTTTTTTCAAAATTTGTCAAAACCTTTTTTCCTGCGTCATTATATTCCTAATTGACATGTTTGGTGCACATTTTGGGAACTTTAACTTCTACAATGACGTCATCCAATTGTATGTAAAAAGCCCTTCTTTGTTTACGTATTAATTTTAAAGGCATGATCAAAATAAATTACAACAAATATTTGACTAGAATAGCAAGTAAAATTAAAAGCCCCGCTTTGAATTGAGTGCATTTGCACACAAGTTGTATTGTACAGAAATATAACCAATCTAACTATGTCATATTGAGGAAAGACTTTATTTACAAAACAAAACTGATAAATAAATGGTTATTTATTTTTTTAGGGAGGAGGGAGGACATCTGTTTGATTTACAGATAGATTGTTTTTATTGAAGAGGAAAAGGAAGAGAATAATATAATATTGTTTGTGAACTTGTCGGTAGTTGATGTCTGAATGTTGAAATGATCTTTCAAAATAGTTTTATTTCAAAGTGCTTTTAAATGATTTAATTAACTTCTTTAACGTTGAAAATTTCTTCTAAGCTATTCCCACTTTCAGAATTTTTTTTAAAAACTTGAAATTTGAAAAATTAAATACATTCCTTAGATCGGTAAGGTACGAAATGTTGTGGAGTCAGTTTTTGTATAAACTCACTATTTGTTTGTCAGCTAGGCCTATACGTATCGAGGGTCGGTGTGTATCGGGGGTCGGGGGTCGGTTGATTCGGGTATTCTCGAATAATAAATCAAATAGTATGTATCATAAATACATATGTATGCGAATTATTTCTAATATAAACAACTTTAGTGGAGCACATACCCACTAGTAAACAAACTCTACGCCTACAAGGTGTTGAATCCAAATATACTGAACACCTCATCAATCTTAACCACAATTACAATACAATAGACCGTACCTTAAGAATACTCCACCACTGCGAAAAGGGCAATTTATTAAATACTTTAGAACAATATGAAATATATAAAATGTTTACAACTGAACCGCATACCATACTTAATGAAAAACTTGGATTTGATTCCAATGTTTTATTTGATACGATTATAACAGAAACAGAGACCAAATAAACTCCCCCCCCCCACCACGTAATTGATAACAATCTATTGAAAATTGCAACCCAGTGAACTTTGATGACATCAGTACAGTGCGAGACAGTGGGCCCGCAGGACATGTGATTTCTTAATAGTGAATTTTTTTGTGTTTATTATAATTCATTCTGAATGTTTATGTGTAAATGTGTATGTGATGTGTGACAACGGATTAATTTCTCCAACGAATTTTAACTTGAAAATGGCGGAATAAGCCGAAACGGCCGTCGTTTGAAGAATTTATACGACAATTATTTGACTATTGACGACGGTAAGTTGTAATTATATTTGATATATAACAATAGTCTGAATGGCGATAAGCATAATAAGTAATTTAATATGAACGTAAGGGGAAGGCCACGTAGAGCAGGCGTGGTCTTCAGGAACAATGCAGATAGAAAAAGAGCTGTTCGTGAAACCAATAACATTGCTCAACAGAATGACGTTGACAATAGCCCACCGTTCAGAAGAAAAATAGGGGCATTAGCCCCTACAAGCCACTAGTCTAGGAAGAAATTCCTTAATCTCTTTAAACGTTATTCAAAATATAAGTATAATCTGTCAATATTTAAGCAGTAACTTTAAAAAATAAAACTAGTTTTCATAAATAAGTAAATTAATTAAAAAAAAAAAAAATTACATTACCAGTATATTTTATCAATGCAAATTTTATATTAACAATGATGCAATTACATACATTTTTAATATAGTAAACAAGAACATACACTCAGTGATAAAAAAGCAAAACAACAAAGCAAGACTCTCGGATGAGCTTGTCTATAAAGTTTGAGGTTTACAGCACTTTATACGTTTCTTACGACGACATTTAGCCTTAATTCAAGTGAGAACTCAGGACAGAAAACAAGGGAAGTACGTGCTGTTGTATAGCATACACTCTCTCGGAACTTTAGCTACATAATTTACAAATATTTTCAATTTCCAATTTATAAAATCAAATAAATAATAAATCAATTTTAAAACACAAATTTCTATTGCTATTTGACCGATACATTATAAATAAATAATTTAGTCATGTGACCTATAAATTCTTTGTTCAAATAATTTACGTGGAAAAACTAATTTTGGGAAACAAGCTTTGGTGATAAACGGAGGAGATATTGACGTATTGGCCGCCATTTTCGATAGGGTTAAGATACAGACCTCTAATTTGAACAATCCTTCTTCGTTTATCACCCTTAAAATGAGGTATCACTTGATGTGGGTTTGAATTACCCTCTCCCATTTTGGGGTAAGGGGTGAGATGGTCAGTTACACCAAAATTCATCTCACCAAAAGACATCCCGAAGCTCATTTATTTATTTAAACTTGATCCAAAGTTAAGGGGGGGACTTTTTGGACACCCGGTATAATATAATATACCGATGATTTTTACTGTGACACACGGACAGATAAACTAGTGATAAGAATTTTCCCTTTAACATACTCCTCTCTTATAATTTTACAAAAAGAATTGCAGGAAACCAAACCATAGCTAATGAAAAATGCACAAGTACAACAAGAAATTGGACAAGGACAAACACAATAGTCATTCTATTTGAAAATCAATTCTGTATATAAATTAAACTACACATACTACAATACTGAACGTTCCCAGTAGACCTAGTATTGCTCGGTACTCAATGATGGATTGCTAATGACAAGTTTGTCAGTTACGTTTATCAATCACTAACTAGGCTTTGTGAGTACATCCTTAATTTGCCCGAGGCTCCATCAGTGTTGTTGACTACTGGAATTCCATTATTTTGTATTTTAAGCCCTCTGCGTTAAATCTATGCCTTGATTTGAACCTTTGTAGTTAGTTTATAAAATTAGAGAACGTTTAGTGAATCATATCTATTACATTTAATATGCAAATTTATTTCCGATTGTTGAGTAGAACAAAACGAAAACAATAAATAATCTATTAAAAAAGTAAATGAAACATCTTTAAAATATTATTAATTTTAGATAAAATCGCAAGCAAACATTGGCACTGAATAAACACGTATGAATTACTGAAAATAAAAAATAATAAATCTCTTTTTACTCAGCCAACGTAATTTATTTTATAACCATAACATGATCATCCAGTAGATCATCTTTCTACAGGATTACTTGAAATTAACAATTATAATAACTATGCTTGATTTATTTAAGTTCCCAAGTTAAACTGTATTCATGGTTGACCGTATCTTGAAAACAAACTTTGTCTGTAAATGTGTAGAAAAAGAAAATGCGTACGTTTCTTTGAAAGATTTCACTCGAGAACTGCTTCTCTGATCGAAATGAAATTTATACTAGAGTGTTTACAAGTTCAATTTGTTTTATTGATTATTCTTAAAGAGGTTTTCTTGAAAAGTCATCAAAATCTGATAAAACCCTACAGTTACTGAATTACAATAGCCTACTAAAGAAATCTTTAAACATATATTATCAAAACAACAGTGACAGTAAAAGTATGTCTAAAATTTACAGCTGGAAGGAAGCGTTAATTTATATTTTAGCGTACAAAATCATCAATGAAATTAACAACGTAATTTTGTAGGCTATCTATATTAATAAAAATGTAAATGTTCATTTGCTCAAAATCTTAAATCTTCGAAAGTTCTTCAACGATTGCTTTGAAATTTTGACACTAAGTTTCGTTTAAATACTCGCGTGTTTTTTATATACTGTTAGACGAAAAAACAATACAAACTATAGTAAATATTTTTCGGCAATGAAAACGCCATATCAAATAATAAATAAATATGTTTATTGTTGATACAGTATCAGCTGTTTGCTCTAATATTAACATTAACAGCTGATTTCCAAGTGAAACAATTTTTTGTATTTTTAACTTTTAGGTTAGGTTTTTATTAAAGTGTATAGCCGAGCCTTGCTGGTTCTCGTAACCTTTATTATAACTGCTGTCATAAAATACTCGAAATAATTAGATTTGAACATTTAACATTATTTACCATTTCAGCTTTGGGGTTATTATTAATCCTACACCTTTATTATAACGAAAACATAACATAATTATGTGTATAGAAGGTTCCAACGGGGTTGGTGTGCGGGGCACGCAGAGGTCTCCTAGTATTAAATACAAATTTAACAAAGAACGTCTTTAGTAACTTTGTGTATTAATCGACTAAGATAAAGTCCGACGGACATTATTACAATCTAAATTACTATACAATACTATAACTTTCAAAATTGAAAGCGGTGTCCATATAAATTGTTAATGTGGCTACGGGGTTGTAGGCAAATAATTAAATAAAACTAATTAATATTCGCTAACAGTATCTTAAAACTAATTTTACTATATCAAGTTTAAAGAAATTCTGCAATGTTAGAAAAACTGAGATTTTTAATTTTTTTGTTTTTTTTTTTTTTGAGTGAGTAAAGAAAATATTTACATTATAAGTCGAAGGACTTTTGGTTCAATGTGGATATTTTAATATGTTAGTGAGAAAACTTTAGCCTAAACTATTGTCCATCGAATATATAGCAATCTCAATGTTTTGTAAAATGTTGATATTGCAATTCAAAATACAAAACGCCTTACGTTTAGGGCTACCATTTTGAAATTGAATTGAAATCTTAAATTGTATATAGATCTTTGAAAATATGTAACTCTAATTTATATTTCTTTCTCACTATACTATAGTATAGAGAAAGTATAGTGATCGCGAAAAAAATCGATGTCGAGATTTTTGAGGAAATATCCGTTTTGGGACCCCCTGAGTAAAAAAAAGTAGTTTTTACAAAATGTCGGTATGTATACAAAACTATTAGATCTATTTGAAACAATTTTGCACCAAACATGTCAATTAAGCCTGTATAGATGCACGAAACAAGCTTTTCACAAGTTTTGAAAAACAACCCCCTTTTTGGCCAAAAAATCTGTTATTTTTTATAAAAAAACCGCTATAACGATTTTGATAAAATTAGCCTTCTTTGTAGCCCTCAATGTACCCGACCAAATACAAAAAACCACATCTATCAAAACATTATCTAATACATTAGCTAATAATAATAACTGATTTTGGGGGTTTTTTGGCAAAAATGGGGGTTTTTTCAAAATTTTTCAAAACCTTTTTTCGTGCATTTATACAGGCCTAATTGACATGATTGGTGCAAATTTGTTCGAAATCGATCGAATAGTTTTCTCTTTAGGTAATAATAATGATATTGATTAGTTACTCTCCTACTTTAATACAATTAAGTCACAGTTTCAATCTCTACTGTTTCACACTTAATGAATCTGCAGAAAATATTTTGTTCCGATCCAAGCGCCAGTTTGAGTTTAAAGGTCAGTTTAGAAACATTACCTTAAAACGGTACCAGAAACTGGCACTTACTTTCTCACTAACATATTTGAATTATTATCACGCAAATTTGAGCTTAACACTGAACACTATGGGAAGCGGCCGACGCACAGTGCATTGCACGCCCCCCCCCCCCCCGTATTGGGATTACTTTCAATAAACAGTGCATTGCGTGCTTCGCAAGCCTACCCCCGTATTGGGGATGCTTTCAATACACAATGCATTCCGTGTTTTGTTGGAGTAAAGTATTTTTGTTGAACCTTCATAGTTTTCGTATTTAATAGATAAGATCAAGCTCACAAGAGAGTAAGGCTGTAACCTACTGCATCCATGTGTATTGTACGTTGTAGTTTAATCAAGTGAATCTAAATATCAGTATGCATGCAATGCACAATGGTGTAAAATATGTTGCTGGATCCTCTGTTGTGTCCTCTATTTTATAATTTAATTTGCACTTTTTAAACATAGTATTAAATTTTACTACTTTATTTCGGGATTGGGGGGGGGGTTGACCCCTAACCCCTTGTACTGTTCTGGTGGTCTGCACCGCCCTGTATAACTTATAGTGTAGACTCATCAGAGTTAAATAGCCTATAAACGTTTTCAAACTAATCATCAATTTATGGTATAACATCAAGCATTAAAACTTTTTCCAGTAAACATTTCTCTTTAGAAAACTGTTATTACACGTTTGTATTATAGAGTATTTGAATCACAAAGCACTCAAACTTTTGCCGTTAAAATCTTTATTGGATAATAAATCTTGCTTTGCTTGTTAACAAGGATATTAGGTTGTAAAAATATTGCACGCACTCAATTCAAATTGAAATTGTTAACCTTTCTTTTATTATTTTAAGGAGATGAAAATTTGAATAACTTCCATTCAAAACACTATACAATAAATGAATCAAGGCGATTCACCCGGCAAAACTCCATTACGCAAACAAAACGTCACGAAAGTACGGCTTAAACGTCGAAGACAAAATGATTGATAGTATCGTTTGTTTAGTTATTTCGCTTTTATACAAGTTGTATTGTTTTTCAGGGACGAGATATAACATCAACTATTTATATTTTTCAGTTTTGTTTGAAGGTAGTTCATTTTAAAAAGTCAGAAATGTTTCATAACAGAACAATAAAATATCAAACAAAACATAAATAATTAGTTTTAGGGGTTCAACTAAAAATTTGGGAAATAGGTCTATAGCTGCTGAATAGCTGCAAAATGGTTCCGCATATTGGGAGTATCTTCAAAACAGAATGCATTACGTGCTTCGCACGCCATTCCGCATATTGGGAGTATCTTTAATACAAAAAGAATTGCGTGCTTCGCACGCCAACTCCCGTATTGGGAGTATCTCCAATACACAATGCATTGCGTGCTTCGCACGCCAACCCCACGGTAGAATCCACCACATGGCTTGAACCGGGTACTTCTGTGGTATTTTACGTTTTGATAGATTTTGTGGGAAAATGTGCAGAATAACATCCTAGAAAAAACTCAAAAACAAATTCATTCTCGTAGGAATAATCTCAAAAAATTACTTACTTCCGATCAAAAACGTGCTTACGATTGTTGGATTTTTTTAGCAAACGAACTCGTCCAACGATTTTTTTAGCGACGTAGACAACCTACATGTGTACCAAATTTGAACCAGATCGGACTTAAAATGCGGCCGCTAGAGTGCGAACACACATATACGTATACATATGTATATATATGATTTCTAATGACACATATTTTGGGGGCCATGATCGGTGCTCATTTGCTACTCCCGACCTTGGGTCTTACAATAAGGGCCACTGCAATAGCTCATTTTTCCTATGGAAATTCGCTAATAATATATTTATAAATCAAAATAGGCATACACAGAGTTATCTCTTCTGGTTCGCTATAAGCAGACTATATTATGTCAAGGTTCAAACCAACACAAGCTAACTTCTCTAGTTTTACTTGAAGGAATCCTTAAACGCTCATAAATCCACTTTTTTCATGGAAAATATTTATTAAAACTTTTAACGAAGTCCAAAACGTAAAAGAAGAAAACAGGATTTATGAATGCAATTTAGTCTAATCCCTTCATAATCTTCCAGAAGGGATTTCCAGAGCAGCAATAAAACGGTTACCCCTTACCCTAACGCTGTGGAGTGTGGAACTTTGGAGTTTTGAATTTAGTACTTCCTTCTTATAAGTTCAATTGTAAACGTATGACTTTGTACAATATTAAGCTGTTACGCGTGGAGTCATTTTGTGTTTAATCTGAGAGTACTTAATTATTATTTAAAACAAAGTAAAGCGTTCTAATATTACTCAACGTTTAAATAACAACCATTGCTTCTAGATTTAAGAATCATATTTTAATCTATATATATATAAAAGCGAAATACTACTCACTCACTGACTCACTCATCACGATTTCTCAAAAACTACCGAACGGATTGAAATGAAATTTGGTATGTAGCTTCCTCTAGGGCCATAGGTGCTCACTAAGAAAGGGTTTCAAAAAATTCGAAATTTTAGGGTGGTTTGGGGGGATCAAAGTTATTAAATCACGCTTTCTTCAAAACTACAGAACGGATTGGAATGAAATTTGGTATGTAGCTTCCTCTAGGGCCATAAGTGTTCACTAAAAAATGTTTTTTAAAAATTGGAAATTTTAGGGGGGTTTGGGGGGTAAAAATTACTAAATGACGATTTCTCCAAAATTACCGAACAGATTGGAATGAAATTTGGTATGTAGCTTCCTCTAGGGCCATAGGCGCTCGCTAAGAAAGGGTTTTAAAAAATTCGAAATTTTAGGAGGGGTTTGGGGGGATCAAAGTAACTAAAAATCTAGATTTCCCCAAAAACTACTGAATGGATTAGAACGAAATTTGGTATGTAGCTTCCTCTAGGGCCATAGGTGCTCACTAAGAAAGGGTTTTAAAAAATTCTAAACCATAGGGGGGGGGGGGGGGTTTAGTGGTCAAAGTTACTAAATCACGATCATTTGTCGCATTTATTTCACCAAAATAACCATGCAATAGCGAAGCATTGCCGGGTCAACTAGTCATTTATAAATCCAAGTGAATAACTTGAAATGATAAGTAAAACTGCGTGGAAACTTTGCACTTACTTACTATTTATTTACATAAATATAAAGTGCATTGTGGTGACAAAATACAAAAATTAACAAATAATAAAACGAAACGCAAAGCTTACAAATAGTTTAAAAACATTGTATTTGTGGATTTTAAATATTTGACCTTTTAAAATAAGCGTACTTAGCTTGGCTAAGTTCAGTGTTGGTACAATAGTCAGTTGCTTACTCTCCACCATACAATTTTCATTCAGCTTATTTTCCTGTTGGAACTTTCATTCTCATTAAATCTTATACTTTCAAAAATTTATTTTGTTATGATATTATTTCAGAAATGCTTAGTTAAGTAATTTTGTGTTTGACCTTTAACATGACTAATAATAATAATAATAATAATAATAATAATAACAATGCTATATTTATCTCCCAAAGTATATAAACAGTTACACAAGCATTTAATGGCACTGGTCATTTTGACCGTCGGCCAGGTAGATAGCATCTAAAATTACTGTAATTTATAATAATTTTACATAGTAATTAACTCTACGAACTATACATGCCAACACAGACACATTATCACAGACACACATAGAAATTACATAGAGCAGAAAATCTAACATACATCAATTATTTACATTTAGCACAATACCTACTTAATTTTCGACTAGGTTTATTTTTTGCAATAATTTATAACAATTTTATACAATAATTATTAATTCTAGAGACCATACATGCTAATACACACGCACACACAAATAACGGAGAGGGCTAATATAAAAACTTAACATAACACAAATAAAACATTAATCAACAAACAAACATCTGCTATCACTAATCACTAAACAAAATTCACGCACAGATTTTGGCCCAAACAAGTAAATACATAATACACCTAAACATGCATAAATAAATAAATATCATATTCTTATCTATATCTCTCTCCAAGTAATCATTCTCATTGCCATCATTATATTACATTCATATTACTTTATCATGACTACTGTCATATCATAAATTTTATAATTTTATCCAATCAATTAATATTGTTTATTATTAAAAATTTGACAAGTAACCTGTTTTCCAATCATAAAATCGTTAACAATTACTTACTTTAAGCAAAGACTTTTTACATAATCTTATATTTACTAACGTAAAAAGAGGCTTATTTTATAACTTGGATACAAATTTAATTATAGTATATAACTGAAACGTGCTAATATTTCGCAAGTTAGGATGAGTAGGCCTACACTTACCTGACTTAATACGTTGATTTAATTCAGTTAATTACGTTTATTTATTTACGTTGGTTTATAAATAACAGTTTCCATTATAGAATCTCAGCATGTAAACAAATTTTTAATATATGGCGCCTTTCATTAGGATCCGTATGAAGTATAATACAAGAGTTTGTTTAACCAATGTTTGAAACGAAAACCTGTGTTTTAAGCTATTTGTCCATTTTTCGTCAATAGCGGGAAACAAAAGCTTTAAAATGATGTTTGATTAATTAACTTTGATGAAGAATTAAGGCAGATATTGTAGCTTAGCGACAAAAAAAAACAAATTTGAGGATAGTAACAAAGATTCAGATTAATCCTGCAACTTTGACCTTCCAACTGGGACTCAGTATTTGGACACTCAGTATAACCATAGATCATGAATAATAAAATAGATCATGCATGCATACAGCGGCTGAGTGGCGAAAAATAGGTTGTCGGGAAAATATTGCATGAACGCGCCGCGAGGTAGCGCTAGGGCGAAATCATTCAAGGCATTGGTGCTACATACTGCTTCCGTCGTTTGCCCCATAGATCGCGCCACTATCGTCGAATTTCCAGTGGATTGAAATATTGCATTGGATCGGAGTTCTATTAGGTTATCCAAATAGAATGGTACAACTGATATAACAGTCGTTAGTAGTCTAATAGTTTTGAATTATTTTTTTTCAGATTTGATTTTAGTGGCAATAGAAAGGAAAGGGCTTATCTGTGTTTAAATATCGATTGTGTAGCATAATCTTTGTCCAACCTAACGTTAGTATTTATTCACGGCTGGAGCAGCTTTTTAAATTGAAAAATTCCATAAGAGATAATGTTAATCTCTTACAAATAAAACGAAACATGTGTCCAATTGTATTACACAAAATGAACTGTAACTTTTTGCGATGTAAAACAAGTACTTTTGATCGGGATAACTTGACACAAATAAATTCACATGATGTATCAAATGCATTTTTGGAACGAAGTTCCTTAACGCGGGTTACGGTAAGAGTTAACAAATAGAAAATGTAACGCGTAACGAAAAAAAGTGTTATTAATTGGTTGCTATGGCAATCACAAATAAAAAGTACGAGTAACGAAAAAGCGTTATAAAATTCGTTGCTATGGCAATGAATGTAAATACATTCCAGAAACATATGTTTTGGTTCATAGATTTAAATTAAGAGACGATCGGTTCCGTCCAGCGTAGTTCAGATACTAATGTCGAGCGCTGAAATACATTCATTAAACAAAAAATGTTGGTTCATCGGTCTAGGCCTAACCTAAAATTATTTCATGTTTGTTGCCGTTAAGAGAGGTAAAATAAATTAAACATAGGCCTACACGCAATAATTTTAGGTTAGGCCTAGACTGATGAACGGACATTTTATATTTATTGAATGTATTTACAATGAATGGGCATTTAAATGTGTTTACCGCCCACCCCATGTTAAACGTCCCTATCCAGAGCGGCGTGTAAAGTTCTTGTTTACAAGCTGCATGATATGTAATAGAAGCTCCATGATATGTAATAATGCATGTTATTTCATTACAACCCGCTACTAGTTCGAGAAGTGGTCGCAAGAGCGCTAGTAGTCAGCGTCAGCTGTTTAATTTGAAACAATCAATTTTGCCATAACTGAGTTGTTGTTTTCGTACAAACGTAACCTCAGTTTATTGTTTTAATATAACGGCCTATTATAGTTGATGAAAATGAGTGAATCTGAAGAAAGTCTACCTTCAGACATAGAAAAAAGTGCTAATAAAGCTGTAGGTAATGTAATACCACTTAAGTCAAAACTAAGATACGAAGAAACGTACATTAAGTATCAAATGTGGTGCCAAACGAAGGGAGTAAAAAGTCTAACAAACGAAAAGGTCCTCTTAGCCTACTTTAGCCTAATTAAATTCGTGTAATTTGTTGTAATATTTGCCATTTCATAAAATAATAAATGTGTATTTAGTTGTAATGTCTCATTGTTATTTATATGCCTCGTTGTAAGAGGGGGGTGCTGACTTAGGAGGGGGGGGGGGGGGGTGGTAAAGTTGTGTACGTACCTAAAGCTGTAAGCGCCATGACAGCCTTGGGCTTTAACGCACTCGTGCTACGCACTCGTGCCCTCAAACTTCGCCCTCGGCTTGTAATTAGCGCTCTTACAGCTTAAGGTACGTAAATAACTATTACAATCTCAGCTTTGATGTTATAATTAATTAATTCTACACCTTTATTATAATAACATTAAACGTATGGAAACAATAAATATTTGTATAAAAGACAATCTGATAATAAACGTCAATTGAAAGATTCAAGTTATGTGTGTATTTTGCCATTAGGCTGGTAAAAGAATTGAAGAAAAGGCGTGATGAACTTCGTTCCTGACGGGGGTCGCACGACCGCACACATTTACTTTTTTTATTGAAAATATAAACATAACCTAAAAAAATACCTAGCTTAATTTTTCACTGTTATTAGCTCGTTCATTTAGTATCGTCAATGGCAAATCAATAACGTCGTAAATTTAATATAATGTGTTTTGGGGTTAATTTTTGATATTTCTTTTAATTAGTTGTGTTTTTCCAGGGATTGTTTTAAACTTAAGTATAACGTTTAAAATAAAGTTCGTCATTTGCACTGATATTAACAGGGACGAAATACGTAAACCCAGACTTTAATGGGAAACAGCGGATATTTGATAAAGCCAGGAGAACTCTGAACGTCAGACTCTATTATGCATCGTTAAAATGAGATTTTATTATTAATGGAGTTTAGGGGTTTGATGATTAATGGATGATTGATTGAACAGCTGACCCATATCACTGCCAACTGTTATGATTAAAAATAATTAAGATTTTACTTTTATGCCTTTCGTTGTGTAAAAAAAATAGAACATAACAAATATTCAAATAAATTAGTAACAGGGATACAAAAAAAGCAGTCGTGGGACCGTCGACAGAAGTGAAAACTGTCATGAATATAGACAATATTGTTTATGTTATTTAATTTTTTTTTAGATTTCTATTTTAAATGTGAAAAGATAAAAATAACACAACTTATAAAATGCGGAAGCATAATGTCCATTTCAGAGATATTAACAAGTAAACTTTTAAACACAACTTACAAAATGAGGAAGCACAATGTTCATTTCAGAAGTATTACCAAATAAACTATGTTAAAACATCTTACGAAATAAGGAAGCACAATGCACATTTCACCCGCCAGCAAACAGCGCCGAGGTGCGCCTATAGAAGTTTACACTTCAAAACTTACACAAAAATAATACATATACATATTTAAATACACAAATGTTTATACATGCAACCAAGAATACCACCATTAAATATAAATAATGTAAAACCGGAACTTATTAATAGCGATAACGGATAAATCAGTAAATACGAAAAACATTTTTTTTTGTATATGGGCTTGATTCCGTGTTTGTAGCTATTTTATATTTCTAATTGTATTTTGTGATTAACAGTGCCACTATAATTTTCATCCCCGATACCATCCAACCAATCACCAACTTTTCTATTGAAAACGGCTACAATGAAGTTTAAAAAAAAATGTGATTTTTTAAATCGAGGTGTCATTACATTTGTTATAACATTTACAAAAAAATTACCCATAGTAAATATTTTTAAAATTCAATGGTTTTGGAGTTATTGTTTAACGAATAATTAAAATCACCGCCACCTTGAAACGGTCAAGGTTAGAAAACCAAAACGTCACAGGCAAAAAGAAAATTTATTTTCCTCCGTTATTTGTGTTATGACCCTATTAAAATTGTACATTTCCTTAAAGGAAATTAAATTTCTCAACTTTTTTGTGTCTTGTAGATTTTTTTTTAAACTTACGGATTTTCAGATATAAGCTTTAAAAACTGAAAACGGCCGACATTTTGAAATGGTACAAAGTAGAAACTTGATACTCCGCACAAAGATAGGTCCTATTAGCCAACAAATGTGTACCAAGTTTGAAGTTGGTACCTCTAGTAGTATAAAAGTTATGATCGGTCATGTAAAAAATACGTACAGACCGACAGACGGAAAACGGATCGAGATAGGCTGTATACTTATATGAATTTTTTGTTTGTTTTGACATCAGGAACAATATCCCAAAGTTTTTCGGTGTATTTCGGAAACACCCTTATAACACTGAATTATCAAGTTTACAAATATTTAAAGTTTGTCTTGTTTCCTGTAGAATATCGGTGCAGGAGTTCTGCAACGAATTTTACGTTTCGTTGGTTTTAATTAGAAAACAACTTGATGTAATTACGTGCTTACATATTCCAGTGATTTTATTTTCATTTAATACCTATGCAATAAGTTTAAATTGATATTTATTTCTAACATCAAAACGTATTTAATTAAATTCCCAAATTAATCAATATTGCACTTGTAATATATAATTCTAGAAAAAGCGTCTTTATGGTTGATATTTTATGACGAGAAATGATTTTTTGAAATACAAATTTTATTAATTCTGGCTAAAGTTTCTGAAGAACTTAATTTCAAACAATCAAGTTTGTATCTAAAAAAGTATTTTTATATTAACTTGATTCTCAGCAAATAAAAAAACTCCGACCAAAGCAAATACTCATCATTAAATTGTTTTCGTGTTTAATTTTCTTTGGACTTCATCGAGGAGAATTCCTTAACTTGTTGGTAATCCAGACATTTACTTAAGAGCGTGGGCATGTTCCTATAACAATATTAGACGAACATATAATGCATTTTTGTTTAACCTCTTTTTGTTATCAGACTTGCAAAACCAACTGTAAATATGTTTAATAATAAACTGAATCAATATCTCTCAATTGTGCTTAAGTACTTGTCAGTTCCATCATTAAATAAATAAACATCATTAAATATCGTCGATGTATTCGAGTAGAAATGCGAATACAGAGTTATGCAGGCAATTTTATTGTATGCATTCTCATTTACAATCATCCAGCTTTAGGCCTTGACTAACAATATGTCAATAGTCTTCTTGGCTGCTTAGTTATAAAAAAGTAATGTATCAATTATTAATTTATTATTTTCATTCTTCTTATTGTATTTTGATAGAATATTCTTATTCTTTAATTAATAGAATGTTCTCGAATTTCCCTAGGAAAAACGAGGTATTGCAGTGGCCCTTACTATGGTAAGACCCATGGTTGGGAGTAGCAAATGAGCATCGATCGTGGTCCCCAGAACCACTCCAGCTGCCACATTTTAAGTCCGACTTAGTCCAAATTTGGTACACATGTTGGTTGTCTACGTCGCTCGGACGAGTTCGTGGGTCAAAAAAATCCAACAACCGGAAGCATGTTTTTTGACCGGAAGTAACTATTTTTTTTCCAACGAGTATAATTAATGTTTTTTAGAGTTTTTCTACAAATATAAAAGTAGGATGTTGTTCTGCACATTTTGTTTTTTACGCGACTTTATAGCTCGCTTGGTTCCCACAAAATCGATCAAAACGTAAAATACCATAAAAGTACCGGTTCAAAGTCATGTGTTGGATTATACCGTGGGGTTGGCGTGCGAAGCACGCAATGCATCGTGTATTGAAAGTATTCCGAATAAGGGGATTGGCGTGCGAAGCACACAATGCACTGTGTATTAAAGATACTCCCAATATGCGGAATGGCGTGCGAACCATTTTGCACCTATTCAGCACCGTCGTGAATTACCTTATTTCCCAAATTGTTGTTTGAAACCCTAAAACATAGGCCTATAAATTTAATTTTTGAAATTTGCTCGACTCACGTCAGCGGTTCAGCTGCGTGGTCGAATTATTGAAATTTTCATTTACATTTGATTAATCTCTCTAAACAAGCTAATAAATGCCATTTAAACTTATATGTTTTTTTTTATTTACACACTATATGATCATTTACTTATAACTTTATACAATTTTCCATTATTAGCGTACAAGTACTAGATGGAGGACTAAATTACAATAAAAGTTCCACACTCGATAACCCTTTAGCTTCTGTAAGGGTAAATGTTTTATTGCAGGCCGGGAAATCCCTTCTGGACGATTATGAAGGGATTAGACTAAATTGCTATCATAAATCCTGCTTCTTTTCTTTTATGCTTTTTACAATGTGAACAGTTCACATAAATTTTCTCAATTTAGTTATGCCTGTGAAGTAGGTTTGTAATTATTTTATAGAAGTGAGTTGTAGTGTTTTTTTGGGCAACTAAAAATATTAACTATTTGTAATTTAGACAACAGTTATTAGCGAATTTCCATAGGAAAAAGACCCAAGGTCATTTTTTTATGGTATGACCCAAGGTCCAGGAGTAGCAAATGAGCACCAATCATGGTCCCCAGTACACGTTTTGAGGTGTCATTAAAAATCATCTATACTTATAAAAGACAAATACCATTGACTCGTCGCAGTTTCTCCAAAACCACGAGGCCTACAAACATGAAATTTGGCACTAATACTCTTTATAGGCTCTAGACGCACACTAAGAAAGGGTTTCCGAAAATTCTAAATTTTAGGGGGGGTTGTGGGGGGTCAAAGTTACTAAATCACGATTTATCAAAACCTGAAGAACGGATTGGAATGAAATTTGGTTTGTAGTATTATCTAGGGCCATAGATGCTCGCTAAGAAAAGGTTTAAAAAATTCGAAATTTTAGGGGGGTTTGGGGAGTGCTCCCAAATCAATTTCGTAAATTTTATTTTTTTTAATTTTCTAAGACGAAGGAGTAAAAATAAAATTTACGAAATCGATTTGGAAGGAATTTTTTAGGTCAAGCACTTTGAAATAAACATTTTTTGTCTCTCGAAATTTTTTCTAAAAATTCTTCCTTTTCGAGATATTAGCAACTTTATGTCAATTTATTTCAACACGTTTAGGTCCGCCATTTTGGTTAGAGTGGACCTTTCGAAGTCCGGTTTGCGGCAATGTGTTCTACTAACTGAGATCTTTAATTTGATACCAAACTCGACCTATGCTGCTATTTAAGAATTTTTTCTGACTCCTCGTGGGCCGTCCCCCTTAAGGGATAAAAAAGTGATAATACCTTAAAAGAGTAGACATTTATTGCTATGTAATTGATATACCAAGTCTCATTATTTTATCTATAATGGTAAAAAATATATGACACCGTTCCGGGACTTTTCAATCACACTGTATATGTATATATGTGTTCACACTCTAGCGGTCGTATTTTAAGTCCGATTTGGTTCAAATGTGGTACACATGTTGTTTGTCTACGTCGCTCAGACGAGTTCCGTTAGCCAAATAAATGCAAAAACCGGAAGAACGTTTTTTGACTGTAAGTAACTATTTTTTGAGATTTTTCCTACGAGAATGAATTTGTTTTTGAGTTTTTTCAACAAATATAAATGCAGGATGTTATTCTGAACATTTTGTTTTTTTTACGCGCCCTTATAGCTCGCTTGGTTCACCCAAAATCGATCAAAACGTAAAATACCGTAGAAGTACCCGGTTCAAAGCCATGTGGTGGACTCTATAGGGGTTGGCGTGCGAGGCACGCAATGTTTTGTGTGTTGAAGATACTCCCAATTTTAAGGTTGGCGTGCGAACCAAGCAATGCATTGTGTATTGAAGATACACCCAATATGCGGAATGGCGTGCGAACCATTTTGCAGCTATTCAGCACCGTCGTGAATAGACCTATTTCCCAAATTGTTGGTTGAAACCCTAAAAATAGGCCTATAAACATAATTTTGGATATTTGCTTGGCTCACGTCAGCGGTTCAACTGCGTGGTCGAATTTATTTTGTAATTATGTTTATTATTTTATAAGCTAAAATTGTACGAACAAAGCGCTGATAAACATCATTAATATTTTTATTAAATATTTAAAAAATGTACAAAAGCCTCAGAAAAGATAAGTTTTGTTTATTTAAAACTACGGTTATATTTATTTATGTTTAAAGGAAACCAAACAACCCTCTGTAGTATAACTTGCAGAGGATAATGACTATGTATTTTAAAAAGTAGTATTCAGGTAGTTCAAAAACATAGTTTGTTTGTAAAGTTATAATGAAACACATTGTTAATATCATTTGTATCTTTAGTTTTAAATAATTTAAACCAGGTTTATATTTGTTGTAACAAATATACACTCAATTTTAAATTTGTATACTTTTATTTAAGAAGTTATTTAAATGTTTTTTTTTAATAAATATATTAAGCTACTGACAAGTTAACAGAATTGAATTTTAAAAAATATCTCGCTAAATTCAGCACAGAGAATCCCAAAACATAATATATGAAAATCAAATTACAATAGAAATAAATGAATACTCAATTGTTAGTAGGCCTACCCGCTATCGGTCGCTTTGGTGGACTAATAAACTTTAGTACATTAATAGAAATTTGAAACAATAGTAACTTTTTTGAAATTAAAATGTATATTCTTTGAACAGCATTAAGTATATTGTTTTAAACGTTCGTTTTACCTTAGGAAGTAAATGTAAAACATGTTTACAATAATTAATACATAATGGAAAAAACAAAGGAGTCGTAAGCTTTAAAATGCAAAGTTAGCTAACGAAGTTTTTTTTAGAGATTACACAGATCCGCCTAATTTAACAACTCAACAGCCATTTCACCTTGCAGGGACTTGACTTTTGTAAATAAATAAACGGTACCAGAAACTGGCACATACTTTCTCACAAACATATTTAAATTATTAACAGATGCACTGTGACTTCATAATTGTAGGTGGGGTAGGAGAGGTGATTAACTAATAAATATTATTATTATTATCTAGAGAGAAAACTCTAGAGCACCGATTATAGTCCCCAGAACACGTTTTGGTGTGTCATTGAAAATCATATATTATATATATATATATGTATATATGTGTTCGCACTCTAGCGGCCGCATTTTAAGTCCGATTTGGTACACTTGTTGGCTTTCTATGTCGCTCGGACGAGTTCGTTAGCCAAAAAAATCTAATAACCGGAAACACGTTTTTCGAAAGAAAGTTACTATTTTTTTATATTTTTCCTACGAGAATTAATTATTGTTCAGAGTTTTTTCTACAAATATAAATGTAGGATGTTATTCTGCACTTTTTGTTTTTTTACGCGAAATTATAGCTCGTTTGCTTCCCCAAAAATCTATCAAACGTAAAATACCATAAAAGAAACCGGTTCAAAGCCATGTGGTGGATTTTACATTGGGTTGGCGTGCGAAGCACGCAATGCATTGTGTATTGAAGATACTCCCAATACGGCGGTTGACGTTCGAAGCACGCAATGTTTTGTGTGTTGAAGATACTCCCAATATTCAGAATGGTGTGCGAATCACGCAATGCATTGTGTATTGAAGATACTCCCAAAATGCGGAATGGCGTGCGAAGTACGCAATTCTTTGGGTATTGAAGATACTCCCAAAATGCGGAATGGCGTGCGAAGTACGCAATTCTTTGGGTATTGAAGATACTTGCAAAATGCGGAATGGCGTGCGAAGCACGAAATGCATTGTGTATTGAAAATACTCAAAATATGCGGAATGGCGTGCGAA
>JAGFPH010003785.1:121529-139319 GCA_018207615.1 Philaenus spumarius
TGTACTTCCTCATTTTGTAAGTTGTGTTAAAATATTTTACTTAGTAAAAACCTCTAAAATGGACATTGTATTTTTATACAATATTGTCTATACTTTTGAAGTGTAAATCAGAATATCGCCATAGAAGTTTACACTTCTCCCGTGTGGTTTTAAGCACACCTGGATTTTTTAAGACACTTTAAACTGGCAGCAATATGTAATGCGGAAGATATTATTGAATTTCATAAAATTGGTTTTCCTTTCGGCCACATTCTAACCGTAAGAATACAAGTTCTGTGTAAATACAACCCTCTAAATGCAATGTAGAGTTCGCCGACTGAATGGACTCCACTTTAATTGCCAGTTTTGCATACTCGCCAGATAGAAAAGCAGACCTTTTATTACCTCGACTTTCTCCCTTCGTACATTTCCATTTGTAATTTAGTCGTAATAGTATTTCCACAAGTTTTTGTTTCAAGCAGTTTCAAATAAAATTTGTTAGTTTACTTCCACAGGAAAAATGAGGTATTGCAGTGGCCCTTATGGTAAGACCCAAGGACGGGATTAGCAAATGAGCGCCGATCATGGTCCCCAGAACACGTTTTGGGGAGTCATTAAAAATCACATGTATATAAGTGATCGCACTCTAGCGGCCGCATTTTAAGTCCGATTTGTTCCAAATTTGGTACACATGTTGGTTTAATACGTCGCTCGGACGAGTTCGTTAGACAAAAAAATCCAACAACCAGAATCACGTTTTTTGACAGAAAGTTACTATTTTTTAAAATTTTTCCTACGAGAATGAATTTTTTAAAGTTTTTCTAAAAATATAAATGTAGGATGTTATTCTGCCCTTTTTTTCCGCGACCTTATAGCTCGCTTGGTTTCCTAAAATCGATCAAAACGTAATACCATAGAAGTACCCGGTTCAAAGCCATGCGGCGGAGTCTACCGTGGGGTGGCGTGAGAAGCAAGAAATGCATTGTGTATTGAAAATACTCCCAACAAGGGGGTTGGCGTGCGAAGCACGCAATGCTGTGTGTATTAAAAATACTCCTAATTTGCGGAATGGCGTGCGAAGCACGCAATGCTTTGTGTATTGAAGATACGCCCAATAAGCGGAATGGGGTGCGAACCATTTTGCAGCTATTCAGCACCGTCGTGAATAGACCTATTTCACAAATTGTAGGTTGAAACTCTAAAACATAGGCCTATAAACTTAATTTTGGAAATTTGCTCGACTCACGTCGGTGGTTCAGCTGCGTGGTCGAACTATTTTGAACATTATAACTAAATTAGTGCACAGGAAACATTGTTTGTGGTACACACTCTAGAGTGGTAAATGTTTAAACATATAAAAGAGCAAACACGAACACAAACTATTATTACCATGCCTCTCTGTATTATAGCTTCAGTACATTTAATACCTAACCACCTCCTTGTTAGTTGCCTTCTTATGGCTACAATATTACCTTAATAAAGCAAACAGTAAACTTACCGTAAATGGTGTGTCAGACATAGGTGCGGGTGTGTTTAGGAAGGAACCCATTCAGTTTAACAGTAACCTCATAATGTCTCACCTGGAATCAAATAAAAATACGTGTTGTATTTCCAATGACAAAAAACTGAATACAAGAGTATAAATAAACCAAAATTTAGATTGTTTTAACTTAACAATGATAATTTGAGTACTCAAGTTGCTAAGCTAGTTAATTCCAGATTTCAATTTTACAGTAAATTAAAAAACTGTTTAAAATTGTCTTAACTCAGATAGAAGCTTGGAATTTTTTTTAAATTTATAAAAAGCATTATTTTTTTTCCGACTAACACACTTCCTCAGCAAGGGATATTTAATTAAATTACAAGTGAAATAACATAGACCAAGATCGATCAGGGTAGCTCAGTTGGCAGAGCATTACGACGGAAACGTAAAGGTCCCGGGTTCAACTCCCGGTCTTGGTCTATGTTTTTTTCATTTGTAATTTAATTGTATAAAAATCGTATTTTTGCTTTGTCAAAGCTTCTATAATCACCAAGTTTAATAAATTGCGTTATTTAATAAAACTGTTTGGATTTATTCAGTTTTGCTAATGTAAACAGAAATAACAGCTTTTGTATCTGCATTAGAGGCCATTTTTGTTTCAGCTCAAGATGCAAAACCTGTTAAAAGCAGTAAATCTAAGTCAGATATTATTATAACACATACTTAAATTTAAAAAAAAACTATAATTTTTAATATCACAGGTTTACATTTTTTTACTTTCTCCCCCCCTATACGTAGTATATGGAGAAAGTATTGTTTTCGTACAAATCTTCGAATTTGAATTTTTAGTGGAATTATCTGTTTCTTTTCCCTCTGAACCCAAAAATATTTTTATTGGAATTATTTGTTTCGGTGCTCCCTGAACCCAAAAATATTTTTAGTGGAATTATTTGTTTTGGTGCTCCCTGAACCCAAAAAAGTGTTTTTTTGGTGATGTCTGTCCCTGTGTCTGTTAGGATGTGTACAGAGCTGGAGACCATACCGACGTACCGAATTCTGCTCCGACTTTCGGCTTCCAGCATGCTGGTAGCTGATGATGCAGGACGAGTGGACGCTACTACATTGAAATACATGGGAACAATCAGATCTTGGTTTTTGCAGGGCATGGCATGGTTGCGCAGAACAACGTTGTATAAAATATTAAATTCTGACGGTAAAACCATTCAGTGTTAAAAAATAAAATTCCCTGGATAATAGACAATTTGCATCGCCATCTTCAATTGGGACAGTTTAAAAAATGTTTACTTTCAAAAAGCCTTTGGGATGGTGAAACACTCTCCTTATTTTTATATTAAAAAGTACTTCAAAGCTACTCTAGTATAAATATTCCTTTCGAACCGGGTGGTATTGGCACAAAAACATTTTGCTCAGGTCCTTTGCACGTGAAATTGTGTCACTTTAGTTAACACAAAGTGTTCAAACTCATTATTTTATTTGCTATACATACTGAGCAGGTTGTACCCTGAATACACTGGGATATTTGCACAATAACACCTGCACATCATTTAGTTTAGTAGTTTATAAAAATAGCCCTTAAACAAGTTTAATCAGCAAAAGTAACAAACATTTCCCAAGTTTGAAGCGCACATAAAAGTTTCACATTAGTTTTAGCTATGGAAGCTTGTTTGAATCTTAGAAAAATAAGACCCCAACATTTCCCAAAGCAATTATTATTTAAATGTGATATAAATCATACATTTAGTAACAACTTACGAAAGGCATAACAAGCATGGTGCTAAAAACTGTAAGCAAGGGATAGCATATTTTTGAACGTATATTATTAGCGAATTTCCATAGGAAAAATGAGCTATTGCAGTGGCCCTTATGGTGAGACCCAAAGTCGGGAGTAGCAAATGAGCACCGATCAAGGTCCCCAGAACACGTTTTGGGGGGTCATTAAAAATCTAATATATATATGTATATAGTATATATTTGTTCGCACTCTAGTGGCAGCATTTTAAGTCCGATTTGGTTCAAATTTGGTAAACATGTTGGTTGTCTACGTCGCTCAGACGAGTTCGTTAGCCAAAAAAAATCCAACAATCGGAAGCACGTTTTTTGACCGGAAGTAACTATTTTTATAGATTTTTCCTACGAGAATAAATTTTGTTTAGAGTTTTTTTCTACAAATGTAAATGTAGGATGTTATTCTGCACATTTTGTTTTTTACGCGACCTTATAGCTCGCTTGGTTCCCCCAAAATCGATAAAAATACCATAAAAGTACCCGGTTCAAAGCCATGTGGTGGATTTTACCGTGGGGTTGGTGTGCGAAACACGCAATGCATTGCGTACTGAAGATACTTCCAATGCGGGGATTGGCGTACGAAGCACGCAATGTTTTGTGTATTGAAGATACTCCCATACGCGGAATGGCGTGCGAAGGACGCAATTCTTTGTGTATTGAAGATATTCCCACTATGCCGAATTGCGTGCGAACAATTTTGCAGCTATTCAGCACCGTCGTAAATAGACCTATTTCCCAAATTGTTGGTCGAAACCCTTAAACATAGGAATATAAACTTAGTTTTTAAAATTTGCTCAACTCACGTCAGCGGTTCAGCTGCGTGGTCGAATTATTTATATACAGGGTTGGTGAAAAGTCTGAGAACGGCTTAATATTACGTGTATAAGAACAATTTTTCAGTAATTGTAAATTTGAGGAACCAATTATGTAAAAATATTATTTTATTAAGATGTTAAAAAAATGTATCCTCCATCTTGAATGTGACTTTGTTATTTTTTTAAATGTTAATATGGACATGTTATACACCATTTCCATGTAGAATGTCAAGAGAAAACCAACGGTGAAAGTTGCACCTCCATATCATTAACTGATTAAAAATTGGGATGCAAAAAACCAAAATGAAAGAGTAAATAACATCTATTAACATCAATTCAATTTATTTATTAAGAATCTATTAATGATTGTGCTACAAATCTAAATAGATTTTAGCAGCCAACTCTAAGTATAAATAGCCTACATATAGAGCTAACAACGTAATAAGCCACTTCAAACCTATACACCACTTCTGCCGAAGAGGGATAGTGCATGCATTTCCTGCAGTTTAAAACAATATTGTATTGAGTACTTTCCTCTATCAGTATGGTTTACAACTCCCATTATTGTCTATTTCAATCTAGTCTACAATAATAATTAATCCTTCGAGATGATTGTTTCAATATTGTTATCTATATATATATAAAAGCGAAATACTACTCACTCACTGACCCACTCATCACGATTTCTCAAAAACTACCGAACGGATTGAAATAAAATTTGGTATGTAGCTTCCTCTTGGGCCATAGATGCTCACTAAGAAAAAGGTTAAAAAAATTCGAAATTTTAGGGGGGTTTGGGGATCCAAGTTATTAAATCACGATTTCTTCAAAACTACCGAACGGATTGGAATGAAATTTGGTATGTAGCTTCCTCTAGGGCCATAGGTGCTCACTAAGAAATGGTATGAAAAATTTCGAAATTTTAGGAGGGGTTTGGGAGATCAAATTTACTAAAATCATAATTTCAGATCTTTTATTATTATGACAATAGTGCTTTTATTATTCAAGATCTATATATATGTTTCATAAAATGTTACAAATATTTCATTGGTAGATATTTATAAAGGTAGAGCTATTATAAAAAATATAGTATAACGCACCACACGCTTTTTTTACAATTATTTTACAATTTTTAGTTCGGTTTGCTTTTAAAGCGTATTTTTTTAAACAAATTTTTATTTTCTTATTTTTTAGTCTTACTTTTTAGTCCGGGGACCATGATCAGTGCTCACTTTATACACCCAACAAAATGAACGAGCTCCCGATGTTTCTGCATATCGTCGTGAATCACTCCGTATATAAAATTTTTAATGACACCCGAAAACGTGTTCTAGGTACCATGATCAGTGCTCACTTACTACACCCAACGTAAATTAATATTGCATTGTCATCGGTCCTATAATTGTGCAAAGTTTCAAATCAATCCGACGTTTTGAAGGGGGTGAAAATCACGTTCAAAGATTCCGTTACATAGATATACATACCAAGCTAATAAAAGCGTATTAAAAAGAACCTGAAGCTTTACAAACAATTACTTACAATGAACATTTTATATTGAAATAAGTTTGTGCAATTCTAATTATTATCGGTTCTTCTACTGATTTTTTGAGACGGTAATGTTTAGCGTAGATCAATAAAGTTAGCAATGAGATTACCACCCGTATAGTTTTCATCTAGAAATAATTGCTAAAATGTAGACACCGCTGTCAATCGCAAAACGTGTACAACACTAAACGAGTATCTCATAAACTAGACCAAACTTCGATTTAGGAGACTTTACCTTGAGAGAACGTAAATTATTTGTAATTGATAAAATTAGTTTTTATTGGAAACAATGCCAGTGAATGGCGTTTGAATTTTACAAAAATTATATTTTTGTTTTCTCATGTTGCTAAAGAAAATATAATAAATTTACTTTTTTGAATACTTACAGCTCTCAGTCCTTTATTTTTCTTTTTTATTTGCTGACTACGTACTGCCACGCGCAAACCTCCCTACCCTTTTAATTTTTTCAATAAACACAACCTTTTGTTGTTAACTTTAACACTTTCCCTCATCAAATAACACCCAAGTGTTTTCAGGCCTTATTTGACGTTGTTCCGTTGTACTACCCCGTTAGAACAATTTGAGAGGTTTGGCGAGGGCAAGAAAAGGAAAACTTTTTGTTTCCTATTCTTAAGTTTTTTAAATTTAAATTAGTTAGACCTTTTTTGTCTTTTGTGTAGTACACTAGCTCAATTCTAGACTCTTTTTCGGGATCGTTCCCTTTGGAGTTAAATTTGTAGTGATCCGTGAATAACTCACCTGCTGACTTAATTACCCTAGAGCACTGAATGGTTTTAGGATTAATTTGATTGGATTTGTAAATTATATATTCAAAAAGAATTTTTTTATTGAAAACACAAAAACGATTTATTAATTAACATAAATCCATTAACTTTGAAACAACGAATTATTATTTTCAAAAACACAATGAAATTTATTAATCTTTAACTTATAATTACATATATTGAAAAGTAGCAAAGTGATTAATTAATTTATTAATTAAATTTTGTATATTAATGATTATATTATTTACATATTTTGATTTGCCATTGTGAGTAATGAAATTTACTAAACGAGTTTACTTTATTCAATTTCCCCAGAATTTACTTGAATTTATTTATTTAATTTAATTTATTTATTATTTTGTAAAAAAGGGATTTATTTAAATTATAAGTAACAATGATCGTTTGCCACTTACAGAACACAAGAAGTTCGACGCGTAATTCCTTCTGTCGATTTCCAGCGATTTAAAGTTGTACTCCTTGGTCCCCAGAATGGTTTCTTCGGCTTACAGTTGTCTTCTCCTAGATTTAATTAAAGTTGTCCTCTCCCAGTTGATTGTAGTATCTTTTGGCAAGATAGGCCGTTTATATGGATATTCTTCTCCCGAAATTATCACGACCCGACTTAGCTTTAGGCCGGAGCTAGAAACGTAACGCCCACCGAATTGATCGCCCTTTGACTTTCTCTAAGTACCCTCGGAGCTTGGTCAGATGTCTTCTCGTTGGCGTTCCGTGCTAAACTGATGTTAAAGGGGATGCAGGCTTCTCTTCTCGACTTTTTACTTGTCAAACCAGCATCTTCCTCTATGTAACAAGAAATCCTGGTTTCTTGCTTTAGAAATATATTTTTTGGTCTTAATATATTTCTTGATTTATTTGATGAATTTTAGTGCCTTTATTTCCCATCGATTAGGCCTAATTTAATTATTATCTTCATTTATTGAATTTCAATGTGCGGTCTGTTTTGCTCTTCGTAGTGGATCCGATGACGCCACTTCCCCGTCGCAGCTTGGGCCTTGAGTGCCTGTATGAACTTGTCGTTTGACAATTTTTGCATTGATTTCACCCAAACTCTATAACTTCTTTTTGCGTGGTCGGATTTTGATTTTGTTAACTTCTATGGATTGGTTGACGTTTTCTGGTTTCCCTGGAATTCGAATGGTGTTTCTACTCCTCTTCCTTCTTGAGTTATAGACTTCGTTAGTTTTGCTTAAATTTTGAAATTTATTTCCTGTAAATTTGAAATTTTCCATTTTTTCTTGCTTGTATCTTCTTCGGTTGGTCTTGAAACGCGCTAATCTGGTGTTGGATTTTTGATAGCTTGTTTGGTTGTCTAGTTATTCAGCTTGATGTTACTCTAATTGACTTCGTTTGGTTTTCGGCGTTTCATTCCCCCCCTTTAAAGCTCTTTTCATATCTCACATGGCATTACAATTTATTACACATATATATACCCTATTTTATCAATATTTCCCTTTAATTAATCTCCCTTGTATTTATTATGAATTAATAAAACATTTTTATTGATTTATTTTATTTTTACAAAACTATTGATTTATTTATATTGAACTTCGGCTTGATTATGCCCTATTATTGACTCTATTAAATGCTATTTTTTATGATTTAATTACATTTGAACTTTATGAGTTATTGGCCTTTTTATGCCCAAGAATGACTTTACACTTTATTTTTAAGCTATTAAACTTTATAACTTTATATTTTTTATTACTTTATGTTCTTAACCCTTTTTAACTCTACAAATGACTCTACTTTGTTTTTGGATTTTATTTAAATTCTGCAACATCGATTTGTTTACGCTTACATTTTTGTCTATAACTTTTAACAAATTATCATAACAAAATTATTTTTATTACTCCTTGCTTATTTAACTCTCCTTTTAACATAAATCTAATAATAACAACTTTTTTTTATAAAATTATAAACCCCTATCTTTCAATGCTAATTCATTTCTACCAAATTTAGACAAGACTGGACAAGTCAATTCCTGTCAGATCCTGCAAGGTTTTGGCTTGGTCTTGTCGCTAAGGCATACGTCACAGTCTGCACGTATTTAACCAACACAATTTCAAAAACTATTACTAAATACTATTTTCACATTGGAAACTACTTTTTTATCTTAATTTTGGGCTTTTCTGACACCCTTTGGCTTTAATCCTTTGTTATATTGACTTTGAATTTATTTTAATTAATGTAATTAATTAACCCCAATTGGATCGGTCGATTGGCCGTTCCAGTACGTTTCGCCTTTTTTATTCAGGCATTATCAAACCTATATTTCATTTGTTTCTTACATTCGTTGAAGCACGTCAAGTTTATAAAATGAAACACTTACACGAAAACATTCACAAACAACATGTAACACACAACACAACAAAACACTCAATAGGGACATTTAAATTTGATTTATAATTAACGAGCTGAAATTACGTGTGTCCGCGATAGTTTTTTGCAGGCTACTGATTTTCTTTATCAGTCCAGTGTGCTTCCTAGCTTAAGGGGGCGCTTACCCTGCCGCCATATTGAATCTGATTCCCATAAGAGCAATGCTACAGAATAAGTCATTTTTCTCCGTTAATTCGTGGAATAAATTTAAAAATTTGGTATCATTTTGAAGTACTGTCATATGCGGATGTTGATTGCCGAATACATTTTCCAAAACCGTGTTATTTTATTCATAAACGTATGATATAAATAGTAAAAAATAGTAAACTTTATTATTTTTTACTCAGTTGCAAAAAGAGATATTGCAAAAAACCTTAGCAATCAACACTCACAATCTATTTTACTGTAAGAAAAAAATACAGCTTTCGTTTTTTTTACAAAAACAACACAAAAATATGCTTAATAGTGAAGGTATGTTTTGGTCATTTAACATTGAAATTGGTACCCAACTTCGCCGTTTTGAATGTAGAGAGCCGAGCCTTAAGTTGGAGGGGGTCCATCTGAATGATTTTGTCAAATATATTGTTGGATTAGAATAAAGTTTTTTCGTTTATTAATATTGTTGGGTCTTTTTTTTTAAACAATCGAATGAAGGATAAATCTAAGTTATGTGTAATAACTGGTTTATTCGGCCCGGCATCCTATACCAACACAGCAAATACTACAATATTGTATGTACATTTGCTGTTATTATCTTTAATTATTATTCTTCATCCGATTGTTTTGAAAGTTAAATCATCTGATAGGGAATCAAAAGGGCTCCAAAAAGGTACCTTGACATCTTTTGTTAAAATGTACGGTTTTTCAGTAATAATTTAGGTCTGACATTTTCAAACAGCCGCCATTTTAAAGCGCATGATTGGACATAATCGCTTACTTTTCTTAAGATAGAGCATTGTTAGGATAAACTTCGCGCTAAGTTTGAACTCAATCGGTTAAACCGTTCTCTAGATATTAATTATTTTGTTTAAAAAACAAAATGTCGGATATTTGGAAAATGAAGCGTTTTTCGAAAAAATATTATTCCCCATTTTCTATTTATTTTCACCCATAGAACCATTTCCCGAAGTTTTTAGCACTAACTATAACCATCGCTAATTGTTGCGCCCTTCTAGTGGTATCCGACTTGTACGAAAATTCCACACATTTGCCCTATTCTGTTCAACAAATTACACTGTGATTGATAGGTTTGACAACAGAAATACAGTGACTATTTGTATAATTTCAGTAAATTTAATGTCCTGTTTGTATCACGTAATTTGTATGAAATACCTGACAAAAAAAAAAAAAAAAAAAAAAAAAAAAACAGTAAAGTAATTTCTCTGCCAGTGGTAAACATTTGAACTTAAACATATAACAAACATTGTATCCTCACAATAACAAATCTGATAGTTTTTCCACAACGAAGCTTTACTCTAACTTTAAGTTGATCTGCAGTCAGAGTTCTCTGATGATATAGTTTTAATTAAAAAAACATGTATATCCATTCAGCCACAGTAACCAATTTATATGTTTTCAAATTCTGCTCTACACTTAAAATTACTTTTGTGTTTTTAATTAATTCTTATGTGTTGCTGATTAAGTATCAAGTTGAAGGCAAATAGTGGTTTTCTTAACAAATGTTTCTAAAAAAAAATTGGATTTTAAAGGCCTGATTTCTGCTAAGAATATTAATTTGTGAAATAACACTTCAGAATCATACTTAAGGTTCCACTCCAATTAATTAAGTAAACAATGAATACTAAAAACAAAACTCTGTACACGTTTTTACTTTCTCCCCCTTATACGTAGTATATGGAGAAAGTATTGTTTTCGTTCAAATTTTCGAATTTGAATTTTTAGGGGAATTATCTGTTTTGGTGCTCCCTGAACCATAAAAAATTGTTTAGGGGAATTATCTGTTTTGGTGCTCCCTGAACCATAAAAAATTGTTTAGTGGAATTATCTGTGTTGGTGTTCCCTAAACCCAAAAATATTTTTAGTGGAATTATTTGTTTTGGTGCTCCCTGAACCCAAAAAGTGTTTTTTTTTGTGTGTGTGTGTGTCTGTCCGTGTGTCTATAAGGATGTGTACAGAGCTGGAGACCATACCAACGGTCCGATTTTTATGAAATTTGGGATGTAGGTGTAGTTCTGGACCATCTCCAGGAGTTTTTTCATTTAAAATTTAATTTTTAAGGGGGTTTTACCTCCCAAAAAACGAGAAAAATCAAAATTACTCAAAAACGGCTCTAACGATTTTGATAAAATTTGGCTTATTTGTAGCCCTTAATGTACTCTACCATATGCAAAAACCTCATCTTTCTACGCATTTTCGTTTAGGTAATAATAATAATAACAGTTTTTTGGGGGTTTTTGGCCAAAAATTCGGTTGTTTTTCAAAATGTTTTAAAACCTCTTTTCGTGCATCTATACAGGCTTACTTGACATGTTTGGTGTAAATTTGGTTCGAAATCGATCGAATAGTTTTAATAATAATAATATAATAATATACATTAATATGTATGTGTGTTACATGCATCTAATATTTTCCATGGTATGCCTGCCTTTTGCAATTCTAAATAACCACCTCCTATGCTACTCTTGGGAAGGTATAAAGTTTCAACTGGGAGAAAGTATGTGGCAGTTATCTGGTACCGTTTATTATAATTATATTGGTCTCATTGAACTTGGAGATTTTTTATTTAATAAGGATTATCCTACAGAACCTTAACAAATGGTTTGAAATTTATATGAAGTGTCTTTGTTTTTACTCTAACCATATGCACTTAAATAACCACTTTTTAATACCAAAGCCTCGAAAAAAGTTTTTGGAGGAGTGTATTATAAAAAGTGTAAACATTGGTAAATATTATGCTATTTTAAAGGATTTTTTAGTTACATTTAAAAAAAACAACAGCAGCATAACAAATGACGATGTTTTGAGTTCAACATGAAAAGGGCGTGCATTGTTCTTGCTTCTAAAGAGAAGCAAATATATTGTCCCTTCACTACAATTAATTATAAAAAGCTTAACTTAAATACATTAATCTACATTAATTTATGAAGTTTGAACAGCTGAAAATTATATACCTTTATGGAAGTTGTAAAAATCAGAATTTATTAATATGTACAATACAATTATACTTTTACCTATTTAAAGTATTTAAAATATTATGACATTATAATTTTACTACTGTTTTAATGTAATCTATATTTAAATTTCTTCACGAGTGTCGATCAAATACATTTAAAAGCTAATGTGTTACAAGGTTTATTCTACCACCACATATTATGCAATACCTTATAGTTTATTGCCGGAACTTTTATTTTTATGAAACATTTTTCTGTTTCTGTTATTTTTTCTATAAAATAATTGGTTTTTAACACTAAGCATCCATTTTCAATTGGTTGATTGCTTTTTCTTATTATTTTTGTAAAGCCATTATGTTTTAAAACCTATGCAAAATTTCAAATTAGTGTGCAGTGTTCATAAAGTCCCTGTAACCCCTTTATTATTTTTGTTACTGAAAATAAGTTAACAAAACTTTGCATATATCTGGCGTTGCATAACAGCACAATTTTTATGACATATCTGACCCTCTACGATTTTGGGGGCTTAGAGAGGCAAGGGGGGCTAACAATTTCAATAATAAAAAAAAAAACAGTAACATCGAATATCACTCAACTATATATTACAAAAAACAAGCCATTGTCTAGCTTTTTAAACAGTATTGTGTCCCTGATTAAAAAAGTAATCCAGTATTCATTATGTTTGTGCAAAGCAATTTATTATGCAACTAAGTTTCCTTGACAACTAAAGTGATTACACAACTTTAGTCAAGTTAATCAGACATTGATTGACTTTAGACCTGAATTGTAATAGGTAAACACAACGTTTACAAAATGTTACAAACATTTTACATTAGACTCTTTATCTTACAAAGTGATGTTATATTTTGTGTAATATAACTTTATTGCTGAAATGAAACTATTTTTGATAACAATGAGACATTTTTCTGCTAGGACTGAAACATATAATTAATTATATTATACACTAAGGGAAACTCCTGCGTGCTCCGCACGCCAACCCCGTTGGCACCTTCTACACACATAATCGTGTTCTCTTTTCTTTATAATAAAGGTGTAGGATTAATAATTCGACCACGCAGCGGGACGCTGACGTGAGTTGAGCAAATTTCCAAAATTAAGTTTATACGCCTATGTTTTAGGGTTCCAACCAACAATTTGAGGAATAGGTCTACTCACGAAGGCGTTGAACAGCTGTTTGTTTTTACGCAATATATTAGTAGAATTTGTTTGCACCACTTGGCTTCGAACCGGATACTTTTACGGTATTTTACGTTTTGATCGATTTTGGGGGAACCAAGCGAGCTGTAAGGTCGTGTAAAAAACAAAATGTGCAGAATAACTTCCTACATTTATATATATAGAAATAACTCTAAAAAAAATAATTCTCGTAGTAGAAATCTAAAAAAAATAGTTACTTCCGGTCAAGAAACGTACTTCCGGTTGTTGGATTTTTTTGGCTAACGAACTCGTCCCAGCGTCGTCGGCAACCAACACGTTTACCAAATTTGGACCAAATCGGACTTCAAATACGGCCGCTAGAGTGCGAACACACATATATATATATATTTATGATTTTTAATGACATCCCAATACATGTTCTGGGGACCATGATCGGTGCTCATTTGCTACTCCCGACCTTGGGTCTTTCCATAAGGGTCACTGCAGTAGCTTATTTTTCCTATGGAAATTCGCTAATAATAACCCCAAAGCTTAGATGGTAAATAATGTTAAATGTTCAAATCAAATTATTTAGTATATTTTATAACAGCAGTTATAATAAAGGTTAAAAGAACCAGCAAGGCTCAGGTCTCCAATTTAATAAAAACCTAACCTAAAAGTTAGAAATACAAGTAATTGCTTCAAAGTTTGAAATCCGCTTCAGTGGAAATATTAGAGCAAACAGCTGTTTTATCCGTTATTTTGTTCAATCGGATACTATGGTAATACATATAAATACATGTGTTGGTTCAGCTGCCTAGGCCTAACGTAAGATTTTTTCAGACTAAATTTACAATTATTGAAATAATAATGTTTTTATCGAAACGACTTATAGCATATGTTGCTCAGGGATAGTGTAGCTTTTTATTAGTAAAACTATTTTTTCAATCGGTTTAGTAGTTCCAGGGATTACCCCCCCCCCCCCCCCCCCCCCATAGAAAACAAATAACTCTTTATAATATTAGTATAGATTGAACATTGTTTGGTAAAATAATAACGTTACAACCATAATGGTTAAAAAATCAACTTATATTTGAAATTAAATTTTACTAATAATTCCTAATTCTCTATCCCCTTTCCATCTTTCCAAATTCCCCTCTATCTTCCGTCTCTTATTCTGTTTCTATTTCACTCTCTCTCTTTCACCACTCTTCCTTTTTCTCTTTCTCTCCTTCCATTATTCTGCATCTTCCTTTTCCTCTTTTTCTCTACCTCTTTACCATCTCCTCGCTCTCCTTCTGTACCCCTTAACCCAATATCTCTCTTGATCTCAATATAACTCCCTATATTTCACCCTCACCCCCTCCCTCTAACACCTTAACCGCTTCTGCCTCACAATTTGTATCTATCTTTCCTTCTCTTGCCTTCTTTTCCTATCTCACTATCTCACTCCATTTGTCTCTATATCTCAGGAAGCGAAAACAACAACTAATCAACTATATGTATGAATAAGTAAAGAGTCAATAGTGCTATAGTTATTACAATTCTTTAATCGAACGGAAATCGCCTTCAGCGTGTTTTGATGGAAGCGAGTTCTGCAATAAAAATATTCGCAGTTTAAATAAATAGTTCATCCGGCTGTTATTGCATTTAGCAGTATTTAAAATACGTATAAAAGTTTTGTTTATTTTTTTTTAACCATAATTAATTTTGATTATAACTGTATTAATTCACTGTAAGCTATGTCTGTTGTACATACCGATAATAAACATTTAAAGTATGGTCCATCTGAACAGGAGAACTAATAATAACAATTCGACCACGCAGCCGTACAGCTGACCAACGTGAGTTGAATAAATTTCCAAAATTAAGTTTATAGGCCTATGTTTTAGGGTTTCAACCAACAACTTGGGAAATAGGCCTATTCTCGACGGTGCTGAATAGCTGCAAAATGGTTCGTACGCCATTCCGCATATTGGGAGAATCTGCAAAACACAAAACATTGCGTGCTTCGCACGCCATTCCGAATATTTGGGTGTATCTTCAATTCACAAAGCATTGAGTGCTTCGCACGCCATTCCGCATATTGGGAATATCTTCAATACCCAAAGCATTGCGAGCTTCGCACGCCGTTCCGCATATTGGGAGTACTGTATCTTCAATACCAAAAGCATTGCGTGCTTCGCACGCTGTTCCACATATTGCGAGTATCTTTAATACCCAAAGCATTGCGTGCTTTGCACGCTGTTCCGCATATTGGGAGTATCTTCAATACGCAAAGCATTGCGTGCTTCGTACGCCAACCCCACGGTAAAATCCACCACTTGGGGTACTTTCATGGTATTTTACGTTTTGATCGATTTTGGGGGAAGCTATAAGGTCGTGTTAAAAACCAAATGTGCAGAATAACAGCCTATATTAAATATTTGTAGAAAAAAACTATGAAAAGCGTTTATTCTCGTAGGAAAAATCTAAAAAAATAGTTAATTCCGGAGTTTTTAAAAAATGTGAGTGTTTTGTGTTAGGTTAGCGGTTTTCCCAAAGTAGAAAACACGATTATAAATAACAGTTACGCCCGTTGTAATCAGGATGGGGTGTCGGTCGAGAAACCGCGTCACGCGTTAGGAGTAAAATCTGGAAAGTGCCTTTTTATACCTTTTTTCGTATATTCGTATACTTTCCTATACTTCAAAACGTCGGATTGACTTATCAAGGACCGATGACAATGCGATATTAATTTTGTTGGGTGTAGTAAGTGAGCACTGATCACGGTTCCCAGAACACGACGTGATTTTCACCCTCTTCAAAAAGTCGGATTCATTTGAAACTTTGCACATTTATCAAGGACCGATAACAATGCAATATTAGTTTTGTTGGGTGTAGTAAGTGAGCACTAGTCACGGTCCTGTGAACACGTTTTCGGCAGTCATTACAAATTGTATATGCAGGGTGATTCACGACGATATGCAGAAACTTCGGGAGCTCATTCGTTTTGTTGGGTGTAGTAAGTGAGCTCTGATCACGGTCCCCAGACTAACTGTGACCAAGCAAACAGATGCAACGATAGTATTCATAGGCGTAACTAATAAAGAAGGGGAAAATGGGATATTAATTTTAAAATATACCTTCAGTGTTAGTTAGTGTTTTTATAAAAGAATAGGCTTTCATCTACAAAATAGTAGGGCTACTCTAAGTTACGACTAGTTTTTCCCAAAATTTATTCAATCAATAGTAGGTCTACCCGTCTATACCATCGGATGGCCAAAAAAGTACAACTTCCACAGTCTGGTCCGACGCAGACCCAAATTTATTTTTAAATGCAGTTCCACACAATTGCGAGTAGTTGGAAAGATACTCAAAGATCTTTCTTTGTATTGTGTTTATGCATACGTAAAACAATATTTCAAATGAGTTATTCGGCGGAAATAAACAACTATCATAGAATACCAGTTATATAGTTTTGTATGTATTGTTGCATTATTGTTTGTGTAACGCTTAAACACAGATGTCGGGGTGAATCCTGGCTCTAGGCCTAGCCATGGCGCGATGGGCCGGGGGTGTGGGGAAAGGGCGTAAGTGGAGAAAAACAACATTTCTAATGTGACTTAACCTTCAAACGAACTAGTGGATGTTTACCTCACCCTTAACACGTTCACTGCTACCAGAATTTCGTATTTCCTATGCTAGGAGCCGACCTTTTATATTTATATTTATAGTGTAAATGAGTAGAAATTACTTTATTTTTTTATTTTTGAACCTTTCTACGTAATATTCACTAATATTTTAAAGCGGACGCACATGTGCGTCCATAGCTCATAGGTTTCAAATTGGCGTGCGAAGCACGCAATGCTCCGTGTATTGAACATTCTCTCAATACGGTAGTTGGCGTGCGAAGCACGCAATGCAGTGTGTATTAAAAATACCCCCATACGGGGTCGGCGTGCAATAAACTGTGCGTCGGCCGCTGCTCGTAGTGTTCAGTGTCAAAGCTCACATGTGCGTCCTTAGCAGTGAATGTGTTGGTGCTGCTGAAATATTTCAAAGTTAACTCTCTGCTGACTCTTTGTGATTTAACCTAAAATCTTACACTGGGATTATGGGTACGGCAAAAATTAAAAAAATAATATAAAAATACCTTTGGATTCCTAAAGATTTGAAATTACTAAAGCTACCTTCCAATCAGTCATCACTCTTATAGTTTCGAAAGTATAAAGCTTTTTTTAAACCCTTGTAGTTGGACAGTTTTCAACCAATGAGAATGCACATTTTGCTTTCGATACATCTATTACAATTCGATATATTTGTATAGATATATTTATATCGATTTGAAGAGAAAAGTACAACCTTTCTTTTCGGGTAAAATAGACCACATTTACGTTAGGATTTTATTCGTAAGTTCCCAGTGTTCCCACGCTAACATAGTCTGGCCACAAAGGGTATGTATAGGCTTAATAATACACCAGTACTTTTGACCATTTAGTCAAATTTTGTAGAACAAATAAATTGTAGTAATAAATACCTGGTTTTTGTTCCGTCATGTGACTTCTATTATGTCTTGTTTTAAGACGCGTTTCGGAGTCGGGACTCCATCATCAGTTATCTCTCCGTAGAGTTCGTCAAAACATTAAAACATATACGAACACGTGTAAACACACACAAAAAACACATAAAAATACACACTTAATACA